>LBNU01011235.1:26900-46900 GCA_014162995.1 Artemisia annua
AAAAAAAAAAAAAAAAAAAAAAAATGTCTCTTCTTTGTGGTTCTGGTTCATAACATCAAAAACATATTCTCTGTTCAAATCTGAGTTTTAACCGATTTGAGATTTCAATAGAACCATTGAAATACTTCGATCTGATAGTGTTCACAAGACTCTCAGATTACTGTGATCCATAAAATTTCTAACAAGTAAAAGTACAAAAAAGAAACATAAAGTTTTGAAGTTGATGTCACACCCAAAGAAACTCGAGAACCTTTGAAAGTGACATCGATCTACTTCTTAAAGGTCCCGAGCTTCGTTGGGAGTGACGTCGACTTCAAAATTTTACGGTTTTTTTTTTTTTTTTTTTTTTGACCCAACTTCAAAACGCTTCCTTTTTGCAAAAAGGGAAACTTTTGCTGCCACCATGTCCGATTGAACACTTATGGATGTATTTGGTTTCCCTTGGCTAACCATCGAAATCATAGCCAATTGTTTTTGCGTTTTTCCCCATTATTAGTGTTTGACGTTACAGTGCCCTTATTATGCCTCGCAATAGATGGTGAAGCAATCCCTACCTTCCGTAATTAGTTAGACGGTAATGGAGATGTTTTCTTTTATCATCTTATCACAAACTTGTTTTTTTAGTTCAATAGATTAAAAGTTATTGTATCATCACCAGACAACTTCATATAGCTTGAACAGATGGATAAAGTTCTTCTAGGACATATATTCGGGTCTCTTTGTTGAGCCAAAATCTAAATATGAATTCTGAATCTCGCCCTTGTGAATCTTAACTCGCTTCCTTTTTTCCCTATTGGTCAATGGTCATATAGGAAATAAATAATTTGCATGGTTCTTTGGTAGCACGAGATGCCTACTCTTCCCAGTATCACTAGCAGTTAATACTTTTCTAAACAGTGGAATGACGTCCTTATCAAACCTTTAGAAATCTTTCCATCTCTAGATTTGTCATTCAGGTGATCAGTGGCACGATATAACTCTTTCCGCGTCATCCATTTTCAAGTTTTTATCATGAGCTTGAAAACGAGCACAACTTTCTATTGATGGTTTACTTTATTGTGTCCAATTATTGTTCAACAAATGCCAAAGACACATTTTCTTGATCATTGACAATGGGATGCACTGTCGGCAATTATGCAGAGGAAGCTAACTTATTTGATGAGTGTTCCATCAAATTATTTGGCTGTCAATGCACCTACTCATGATAAGATAAAGCACAATCAGAAATTGACTCCAGAAGTAACAATGAAACGTTATAGAATTACAATAGACACCTCGTACCCCTTGCGGTAGTACGTAAGGGTAAAGGTAAAGGCGTTGCATGCATGAAAGCCAGCACCTCTTCCAGTAAAACTCGATCGAAAAACAAGTCAACTAACCTAATCATCTCATAGCTAACAGTTTGTGAATTATTAATTGTTATGTCTCTTAGATCATGTCACTTAGCAAATTTGTTGAAGACTGAATTTATCCAAAAAGAGCAGGCTTTAGTCCGTTTTGTGCTTGATAACTTTTAAGATTTATATGCTTCAAAAAACAAAAAAGACGTGTACATTGAAAATCTCAGAACACCCCTTCAATAACATACTACACGTGAAGTAAAATTTAGTAGCACATGGGCAATGTCCGACCAATTATATGTTCAATTTAAGCTCAAAACTTTTAGCTGTTTACCCATAAACTTTTGTTGTTCCTTAGAGGTGAGGTTGGTCGACCAATTTGACCGTTAAATTAAATTTTATTGTCATTCGAAATTTGGCTCACTGGTAATAGTGTAAAACTCTAATAATCTAAAATTGTTGAAACTCTCATCTCTAGTGTTCGATCACCTACTAAAGTACTCATGCATGATGGTTCAGGTGATCTACAACCAAGTATGAGGTTCAAACTTATAACTTTTACTCTAGCTTTTCTTTAAAGTATCTAAAGTGTCAACACAAGAGTAGGCAAAATTGCTTCTCCATATATGATATTCTGCTTTAATTGTGGTTGTATTTGTACCAGTATAGCTATTGTTGCCATTCATGTTTAGCATATTTGCTAAAATAAAACCAAAGTAGCTATATTTTGTTTGTGCCACACGCAACGACTACATGTTGTTCTGTATTGTTCTTTGTATACAGAAATTTGTACTTTTGTTGTGTTAGATCTACTAAACCAAACCTTATATACTGGCTACACACCAAGTTTACAAGATCCCATATTGTGCTTTTTAATATTTGTTTCTTGTTGTTTCCTTAAGTACAATAATGGCATCTCTTAGTTACCATCCCAGATTTTTGTTCTTTTAATTTCATTTTTTCTTCAGGTTTTCAACGTTTACCGCAAGGTAGAGCATGACAATTGCTATGAAAAATATTGCGTACAACATCTCATTCATTGAAGTCTACTAGTTTTGGCCTTTCACGTTAACATCCTCTACCAAATCTTGAATCTGATAAAATTAAACCAGAAATAACTAATAAGATTAACAAAATTTGAAAGGAATGGGAAACTGTAAACAGAAGAGCCAAAAAAGAAGTGAACTATAACAAAAGTTCTGCAGGGATAACAAAGGCTGAAGGCGTTCAAGAAGGTAAACAGAGGTTACCGCTTTTCAACATGGTGAGCAAAGAAGAAGGTATTCGAGAAGTTAACCAAGACGAGGGTAAAGGAGATGAAAAAGGAAAGCATGATCTTAGCCAAAACGTGGTTAACTTTTTCTTTACCAATTTTCCACCGGATTGGAACAAAGCCGATCTACATGAATTGTTTGCTGAGGTTGGAGAGATAGCAGATTTGTACGTGGCAAGAAAGGTGAGTAAGGCGGGTAAAAAGTTCGGGTTTGCTCGTTTTTTTCGAGTTGGTAGCCTTCGTGCTCTCGAAAACAGACTAAATAGAATAAGGATTGGGAATTTCAATCTAAGAGCAAATATTGCTATGTTTGAAAAACCTGTTTCTGACTTTAAAAAAGATAGCAAGAGGGACAAGTGGATGTTCGATGTTCCTTCCAAATCGAAACAATCACCCATGGCTAACCTCTCATCACCACTTAATCATACCGTCGATGAATCTTTTGTTATCCATTCACTCTCCGAACTACAATCAATATGGTTGTCTTTCAACACTACAAATTGTAAAGTAAACTATATGGGTGGTTCAAAATTTTCACTAGAATTTAAAATTGAGGAGGAGGGCGGCTCACATATAGCCAATGATGTCAAAAGTGTTGAAGAGGGTGTTGAAATCGACATCGAAAGCAACAACATCATCAAGAGTGGTTCTAATAGCATGTGTGGAGAAATCAATGAGCTAATGGGGATGGATCTGAAGTGCATGAGCACTCACGAGGTTGTCGTGGCAAGCGATATTCAGACCGAAGACGGGAGCTCAAAATCCAATGATGATGTTACTCCTACTTTTCCCGCTCTAGTCAACAACGGTGAAAATTCAAATTTTGAAATTGACTCCAAGTACAAGAATGAGCATGCACGTGACTGTATAGTTGCAAATGGTAGTGAAAAGGACTTGTCATCAGATTTTGAGGGCAAAAGTATGAAAGATAAAGACAACAAGAGGTGTGATAGTACAAAAGAAAAGGACGAGTCCAGTTAGGATGAGGTGAACAATGGGATTAAACGTAAGCCTTCTAAGTTGGATTTGGAAAGGATAATATTATATTCTCGTGGGCTTCGTCCAAACATGTCTATTAAGGAAATTCGCGATGGGTTTGCATATTTCAACCCACCTCAAACAAGTAGCATCAAACAATCTCATCCAACACCTCAAAAAGGTTCAATTCTTCGATTAAGGAAAAAAAAGACACACTTGAAGAAGGAAAAAATAAAGTCCTCTAAAGCACTTAAATTGCTTCGGAAATCGGCGTCTTAGTTTGTTTGTTTTAAGGAGTCTTTTATGGAGTTTTCACTTTGTGGTGTCTTTTTTTACATTAGGCTTTATTGAGGGTTTGTTTAGGTTTGGAGTATTTTGGGTGTCTTTGATGTGGTTGTAATAGGGTGTCTTTTTAGGTAGTTTGGTAGGTGTTTCTTTCACGTTTGCATGGTTTGTAACTTTAGCTCCTTGCTATCTTTTAATTTAAAATTGCCGTTCAACAAAAAAAACAAAAAAAACAAAATTTGAAAGGATTTTTTAAAGGTGGCAAAATGGGTGGGTCGGGTTAGATTTTGGGTTTCGGGTCTAAAAGGGTGAGGGTCTAAACAGGTCAATTGGGGACGCGGGTCTAAACAGGTCCGAGTTAAACAGGTCTATGATCGGGTCGGGTTTGAGAATGATGAAAGAGGCTTTCTATTTTTTCTTGACCTGTTGGATAATATGTATACAATTGGTTTATACATCTAATTGAAGTCGGTGTTTCTTTTTCACTTATTGAGTGAGTTCAAACCTTTGTTTCATCTTAATGGGGAGACTCACAAAAAACATTTCTCTCTTGAATAAGTGGCTAATCTAGACATTCCTTCAAACCACTTAGGCTAGTAGGCAAGGTGACTTAACCTTCACCATACACATCAGCGCCACGTCAACTTTCTCTCTCCTCTCACTTCCCTTCACCACTCTTCACCTTTTGGAGGGTAAGGGAAACCATCATCACCTTTAACTTCACCTTTAATTAAATACCCACTTTACAAAAATATACTCCACTAAATACCCCGCACACACTCACACATAAAATAATTAAAATAAAAAAATACACATGGGGCCCCTTTTTTTTCTTTATCAACCGGTGAAGCCATCACCAAATTTTGTTTTGGTTTTCATGTATGGTGCGTGAACAATGTAAGTGGGCAAGGCTTTTCCTGCATGATGTGGGGCCAATCAGTGAAGCCACCACCCCCTTGCACATTAGCCTTAATTTAAGAAGCACACCTCTAACGAAGACCAACAAAACACTATCACTAGTTAAATGTTTAACCAACTTCACTTATTTTCAACCAATAAGTCCTTAAATGAGAGGTCTAATAAACAAAAATGACAGAGGACCTCGCTTAGAGCTTGCAAGTTGCATACAATAATATAAACTCATATCGAACATTTGCTATCTACAGCTTAACACCACATATTTAACNTTTTATCATCTTATCACAAACTTTTTTTTTTTTTTTTAGTTCAATAGATTAAAAGTTATTGTATCATCACCAGACAACTTCACAGCTTGAACACATGGATAAAGTTCTTCTAGGACATATATTGGTCTCTTTGTTGAGCCAAAATCTAAATATGAATTCTGAATCTCGCCCTTGTGAATCTTAACTCGCTTCCTTTTTTCCCTATTGGTCAATGGTCATAGGAAATAAATAATTTGCATGGTTCTTTGGTAGCACGAGATGCCTACGGTATCACTAGCAGTTAATACTTTTCTAAACAGTGGAATGACTTCCTTGTCAAACCTTTAGAAATCTTTTCGATCTCTAGATTTGTCATTCAGGTGAGTGGCACGATATAACTCTTTCCGCGTCATCCATTTTCAAGTTTTTATCATGAGCTTGAAAACGAGCACGACTTTTTATTGATGGTTTACTTTATTGTGTCCAATTATTGTTCAACAAATGCCAATGACATTTTCTTGATCATTGACTAATGGGATGCACTGTCGGCAATTATGCAGAGGAAGCTAACTGATTTGATGAGTGTTTCATCAAATTATTTGGCTGTCAATGCACCTACTCATGCTAAGATAAAGCACAATCAGAAATTGACTCCAGAAGTAACAATGAAACGTTATAGAATTACAATAGACACCTCATACCCCTTGCGGTAGTAAGGGTAAAGGTAAAGGCGTTGCATGAAAGCCAGCACCTCTTTCAGTAAAACTCGATCGAAAAACAAGTCAACTAACCTAATCATCTCATAGCTAACAATTTGTGAATTATTAATTGTTATGTCTCTTAGATCATGTCACTTAGCAAATTTGTTGAAGACTGAATTTATCCAAAAAGAGCAGGCTTTAGTCCGTTTTGTGCTTGATAACTTTTAAGATTTATATGCTTCAAAAAACTAAAAAGACGTGTACATTGAAAATCTCAGAACACCCCTTCAATAACGTACTACTCGTGAAGTAAAATTTAGTATCACATGGGCAATGTCCGACCAATTTGAGCTCATAACTTTTAGCTGTTTACCCATAAACTTTTGTTGTTCCTTAGAGGTGAGGTTGGTCGACCAATTTGACCGTTAAATTAAATTTTATTGTCATTCGAAATTTGGCTCACTGGTAATAGTGTAAAACTCTAATAATCTAAAATTGTTGAAACTCTCATCTCTAGTGTTCGATCACCTACTAAAGTACTCATGCATGATGGTTCAGGTGATCTACAACCAAGTATGAGGTTCAAACTTATAACTTTTACTCTAGCTTTTCTTTAAAGTATCTAAAGTGTCAACACAAGAGTAGGCAAAATTGCTTCTCCATATATGATATTCTGCTTTAATTGTGGTTGTATTTGTACCAGTAAGCTATTGTTGCCATTCATGTTTAGCATATTTGCTAAAATAAAACCAAAGTAGCTATATTTTGTTTGTGCCACACGCAACGACTATACATTTTGTTCTGTATTGTTCTTTGTATACAGAAATTTGTACTTTTGTTGTGTTAGATCTACTAAACCAAACCTTATATACTGGCTACACACCAAGTTTACAGGATCCCATATTGTGCTTTTTAATAGTATATGTTTCTTGTTGTTTCCTTAAGTACAATAATGGCATCTCTTACCATCCCAGATTTTTGTTCTTTTAATTTCATTTTTTCTTCAGGTTTTCAACGTTTACCGCAAGGTAGAGCATGACAATTGCTATGAAAAATATTGCGTACAACATCTCATCATTCATTGAAGTCTACTAGTTTTGCCCTTTCACGTTAACATCCTCTACCAAATCTTGAATCTGATAAAATAGAACCAGAAATAACTAGATTAATAAAATTTGAAAGGATTTTTTAGATGTGACAAAATGGGTGGGTCGGGTTAGGTTTTGGGTTTCGGGTCTAGAAGGGTTATGGTCTAAACAGGTCAATTGGGGACGCGGGTCTAAACAGGGCGGGGTTAAACGGGTCTATGTTCGGGTCAGTTTGAGAATGATGAAACAGGCATGCTATTTTTTCTTGACCCGTTGGATAATATGTATACAATTGGCTTTTACATCAAAATATCTAATTAAAGCCATGCTAGGGGTGTTTCTTTTTCACTTTTTTTTTGGACCATTTATCGATTTGTGCGTGTCATCCTTGCGAAGAGGCCATGCTAATCTTCTCTGTATAGTTCCAATTTTATGGGATGTCCCCGAAGAGACTTTCTTTTTCACTTATTGAGTGAATCGGCCAAACCTTTGTTTCATCTTAATGGGGAGACTCACAAAAAACTTTTCTCTCTTGAATAAGTGACTAATCCAGACATTACTTTAAATCACTTAATTTAAAAAACACCTTTTTAGAAGACAAAGAAAACACTATCATTAGTTAAATGTTTAACCAACTTTACTTATTTTCAACCATTAAGTCCTTAAATGAGAGGTCTAATAAACAAAAAATGGTAGGGGACATCGTTAAGAGCTTGCAAGTAGCCTACATATACAATAATATAAACTCATATCCAAACTTTGCTATCTACAGCTTAACACCACATATTAAACCAAAAAAAACTTGTAATCACTTTCATCGAGTTATCCGGCTGGTTCAATTCGAATATGATGAAAATGTTTCTGGTTAGTGTCACTGGTCCGATTGAGTCTAGTTTGTAAATTTTTTTGCTATAATGTCACTGAACGTTGTACGTAAACATGTCACACACCATATGTCTATGTACATAACTACATACCTAGCTCGCAACCTTTTTTTTTTGTTACAACGTTGAGACTACTGCACAGAAAATATAAATATTTTTTAAGAAATGACGTGATGAAAATAATACTGTACTAGATCAGGTTCGTTGTGAATTGTGATTTGTGACCTTTTTGGTGTGGGTTGTGATATTATTGGATGTGAGCCAGTCAAGTGGATGTGGGTGTGGACCCAGCTGGGGTTATGGAATGTTTGTATAATGGTGATGACTACGTGCGTGGTTCAGAGTCCACATAAAATCACTGGTCACAACCCAACCAACTCAATACTAAAATAGTACTATCTTTCGATAAGAAATCCAAGTCAATCATGTACCCCATTGCTTTTTGAATATTACTTTATTATTGTTTGTAATCAGTTTACTAGATATAATATTATTATTTTTAGGTTTTTCTAACTTGTGTTCTAGTGCACAAGTTAAGCACACCAAAAGTATATATAGACTCACATAAAAGTACGCATGTTTGTTCCTTTATTTAAATCCTTATGTACTTTTTCGTGAGCACATGTGTACTTATGGTGTGCTTAACTTGTGCCCTTAGGGCACACGTTAGAAAAACCTTATTTTTATGCTATAACTTGAATATCTAACTTGGGCGTTTCGTTTCTTTTTAATGGAAAAGAAATGTGAGCCCAAACCGCTTTTTAATTGGGGGAATTATTAAAGTTTTTTTCTCCCAAATAAAGGCTAAGTAAGAGATTTATATGCGACCACTTAGTTTGGTAAACACCCCCTATGTATAATTAAGAAACCAATTCTATTCATATCGATCTACAGTTTTGTATTTTTTAGGACAAGACTTGTTAATAACTTATAGATCTTTTAAATCCTTTTTAATAGCTAAATAACTAAATATGGTGACTTTCATGTAACAATGTATACTACTGATTCCATGTCGGTTAACATGTAACCCGATTTGTAGAGAGACACTGCTTTCAATAGTAATTGTATCCGATATAAATATCACACTATCTAAAGTGAAATTCATAACATCAATAGGACGCTCTTAAGATCTGATGCAAGGAATTACACGAACAAATAAATGGGTTAGAGGCACAACTAGTTTATGTGGTGCCCTCGTACACACATTCGTGTGTGAAAATCTTACTTCTCATTAACTTTAAGCGCCCATGATATTCAAAACCTAACGTTATTAGACATGAGAATCAGGTTCGTAAAACATAATTGATTTCAAAATAAAATCATCCAATCACAATCAAGTGTTGATTTTGTTTATACTTTTTTCCGGCGTTTTTCATCTAATGATAATTATTTAATGAAGCCCTTTTAGATTATTTGTGTTTTTTTAATCTTTACTTTTACTACATATAAAGAAAAGAGTAAACTACAAAGATGGTCCCTGTGGTTTGCGTTGACTATCACTCTTGGTCCTTTGACTTTTTTTTTTGCACTCCCAGCCACCAACTCCGAAACCCTTTTCACTAATAGTCCCTTAACCAAACGGCACCAGTTTTTTGACTGTTAAATACCCCTCATGTGACTTGCACACGAGGGTAAAAATGTCAATTTCACTCTTTCTTCTTTATGTGACTCACCACTACCCTTTTTCATCTTCTCACCCATAAACACCCAAGTCCCACCACCATTATTTCCGGCCATCAATTTTTCCAGTCACCTCCATGAAATTTTGACCACCTCAATCAAACACCCATATTTCTCTTATATTTCCTGCTAACTAATTTTCATAAACACTAGCACAACAAGCTATCGATTTCCAACAAAATAAATCTATCCACTAATCACAACTAATCATCATAACAATCCTTAATCACAAACAATCAAATACCCCCAATTACACGTAAACTTTCAACTCCAAAATATTAATTCCAAATTAACCAACAATATGATGAAAAAAGAACAAACTTGTGATGTTAAAGATGATTCAATCTCTTCTTCATCTTCCATTCCATCATATATTGACATCAATATTTTCAGTATCCATTTTTTCAATTCAAGATTCAATCTTTTCTTCACCAATCTTCAAAATCTCAAATAAATTCAAACCCAATTCACAAAACTTTATAAAAACTCAAACCCAATTCTTGACAAGTTTCAAGATTCAATCTTTTCCCACCATCGATACAGTACCACCATCGATACAGCACCACACGACCACTAGCTTCCCCACCATCATAGATCGATTTCAAAACCCCCTATATCCGAACACATCATATTCGACACTCGTGGGACAAATTACACCGAATGGATAGATTTAAATCTGAACATATATGTGGGTTTGATTTCGTGTGTAATGATTGAGCAATTGTGGGTTGTTACTTTTTATGAATGGTTTGATTATAGTTTTATTTTTTTCGACCATGACAGATCTAAAATCTTATGTGTTGGATCTAAAAGAGAAAACCACAAAAGTTATTTGATGAAGTTATTATTTTATTAGAATGATGGGGATTTTGATGATGATAGAAAGAGAAACCATCTGGTGGTGTGGTGGTTGTTTGCATTTATTAAATACTTGAGCAAACAAAGAGAAGAAGGGGAAAAGACAATTTTACCCTCTTGTGCAAGTCACATGAGGGGTGTTTAACGGTCAAAACTGGTGTCGTTTGGTCAAGGGACTATTAGTGAAAAGGGTTTCGGAGTTGGTGGCTGGGAGTGCAAAAGAAAAAGTCAAAGGA
The DNA here is from genome assembly GCA_014162995.1 of Artemisia annua. Taxonomy (NCBI): domain Eukaryota; kingdom Viridiplantae; phylum Streptophyta; class Magnoliopsida; order Asterales; family Asteraceae; genus Artemisia; species Artemisia annua. The sequence goes on from LBNU01011235.1 coordinate 37,390, forward strand.
CCAAGAGTGATAGTCAACGCAAACCACAGGGACCATCTTTGTAGTTTACTCTAAAGAAAATGATGAAATTTGGTTTTCGTTAAAAACTTACAAGATGAGTAATGTTGTTTGATTAAATACCTTATTTATAAAAGACAATAAAATTTATTAATTATTCAAATAATTCATTAAAATTTTATTCATAGATTTTTTTTCACTCTCACTTATACCATATATATATATATATATATATATATATATATATATATATATATATATATATATATATATATATATAAAATTATTAAAAATAATTAATGTTACTATACACTTTCGTTATGTGCGTGCATCTAATGTATAAAAATAAAAATAAAAATAAAGAAAATACTTAAAAAAAATAAAATTAAAAATAAATAAATAAAATAGAGGGAAAAAAATAAAAAAAAAATAATAAAAATAAAAATCCTTGTAATAATAATATAATAATACTTCAAAAGAAGAAGAACCTCATCACCCCCACCCGGTTGAAGGATATTTATTTTCAACTTGCTTTTTTCTTCAAATAAAAAACCCTTTTCATTTCATTAAAATTTTTATTATTTTCAACAACAACAACAAAGGTAGTAGTAGTACTTTAAATTTCATTTTATTATTTATTTAATAACTTCATATGCATATTTCATTGGCTAATTCATATACTTTGATCAAACTTAGTTAATTCTGTTAATTTTAGATCTATGTTATTTAGAATTGATGTTTATGATATAGATTTTAATGTAGGATTAAGGTTTATGAAGTTTAATGGAGGACTTAGTTGGTGGGAATGATATTGATAGGACCCGGTTTTCGAGTAAAGAGAGCGAGTTTTTAGCGAACCGTGGAAGTTCCAATATGCTTGAGATGCAGGAAATGCTTATACCTGATGATGTTAATATTCAGTGTTTAGATAATAATTTGGATGGGAAGAGTAATAATGTTGGTAGGGTTGATAAGTCGGAGCGTGCTTGTGCTAGTCCTAGGTGTGATAATGCTGACGGGCCGGTTGTTGAGGAGTTGACTGTTAGGAATTATAGCGGTGGAGGAGTTGAGACGGGTGGGTTGGGTGGGTCGGATGGGTCGACTGGGAGAGATAAGATGCATAGTTTACGTAGTAATTGGCAGCGTTTTCATAGGAGAGGTGAAGGGCCGGTTGGTGGTGGTGTGTGGGAAGATCCGGGCCCCGGGTCTAATTTCTTCCCGGAGCTTGTGAATAATAGACAGCAGAGCGGAAATGAGAATGATGGGTTGGATAATACGCGGCGTGAGGAAAAGCAGCCTGCTTTGAGCAATAAGGTGTTGCCTCCTGGTGGGATTCGGACAAAGATTCTTTCTCAATCGGGTTTTTCTCAGTTTTTTGTGAAGAATACGTTGAAGGGTAAAGGTGTTATTTATGGTGGGCCAGCTCGTGATAATCTTGCTAATATCCGTAGTCAGATGCATCAAAAGGCTGCTATGATAGATTCAAGTAAGGAAACTGCCGTTCGCGCTTTTGGTTGTGTAACTGAACCGTCGCCTAATGTGTCTAGTGTTCATGACGGGTCGAGTCTAAGAGAATGGTTGAAAACTGGTCAGAACAAGGTAGACAAATCAAAGAGTCTGTCTATATTTAAGCAGATTATAGATATAATCGATTTATCACATTCTCGAGGTGAGGCTTTGCAAGCCTTACGTCCATCATGCTTCAAGTTGATGCCATCGAACCGAGTCTTGTATATGGGTTCACCCGTCGGAGGTAAAGAGTTCCACCATTTGGAAAATGAGCGGGATAAGAAGCGGGAATTGGATCACGATCTTGTTATCGGGACTAGCCAGAGCTCAAAAAGAAGAAAGCAGGGGGACAACGTGAACTCTTTCCGTAGGTGGCCTCAGTTTGCAATGCGTTCTCACGATTCTGGGTATGGATTTAACGAGGAAAGTATCCCTAGAAGAGACGATACGTATGCAAATTACCAAGGCATGTCGAACAGTCTGCAGACGTCCCATATGGTGTCTAACTCTCATGGTGATCAGTTAGAAGAGCAGTGGTATGCCAGTCCAGAGGATCCTAAAGGGAAGTGCGCCACATTGGCTTCAAATGTTTACTCTCTAGGTGTTCTTCTATTTGAGGTGCGTATTGTATTTCAGTTCACGTTTTTTTCCTTTTCATGTTTGGTTCATAATGTTAAGACTTGAATTAATTTTGTGGTCAATTGCGCACTAATTTGTTTACCGAGAGATCTATAATATATAGTCTTCATAAATTCTATAGAGAATATTTAGCAAATATGGCATGTCGTGCCTGCTTGCCTTTTCGGCATACTAAAATGGGAAAAGACATACAAAATAAAACTAACCAGAAGTACACATAGTTAAATGTATATCACAACAGTCATTAACGGAATGATCAACTAAGTGATGAAAACAGAACTAAACCGACAACAAGAGAGTGTTCATGGATTTGCTTTGACAAATCCTTTTTCCTTATATTTTATCTGTCACTTGAAAGGAAAAGAATGAACGCCAAGATACAGAAATCCGGAAAGATAGCAGCCCATTGTTTCACTACTGGGCACCATACATCGTCTAGAATAGCCCTAGTGGGCGTACTTTTTACTCTCTGCCATGTGCCTTGGTTACTATTGGTTAAGGAGAATGTTTTTTTATTTTTAGAGAAAACCAGCTGAACAAACAGGATACAAAAGAACCAATGGTCTTTCCAAAGCTGTTGTACCTTATGGAAAAATAAAATTATTCATCATATTAGACCACTATCATCAAAGTGTGCCGCAGGTAGAGAATCTAGTTGGACCTAATGAGCTTTATTATAAGTGTAAGACCTCCATAATGTATCATAAATTCTCTAAACGTAGACATCATCATGAATGGCTGTACACGTTCTTCATTACTAAAATCATCAGTAATTGAATTAATGCAAGTACCTTAAGGAGAATGTAATGTGCCTCACACCATTCTTCCTACTTGCTTTCATTAGATACTTTATCTGTGCCAAAAAAATACCTCAGGGTGCTTAGTAAATCTTGAAAACGTTAAGTTCACTGAGAAAGTAATACTGTTTCTTTTTTTTTCTTTCTTCCCTATTATGTATCCTGTGTTCCGGTTTTCATGTTAACAGTGTTTGGATAAAGAGATTCTTACTTGCATCTTATTGGTATTTCTTTTATTTCAGTTACTCGGGTCTTTTGAATCTGCTAGAGTGCATGCTAGTGCAATGATGGATCTACGTCAGAGGATCCTTCCTCCAAGTTACCTGTCAGAGAATCCCAGGGAAGCTGGATTTTGTCTTTGGCTGCTTCATCCTGAGCCATCATTACGCCCAACAACTAGGTATCTATTTGATTATATTGGTTTTGAAATCTGTACTCATCTATATGACTATTAGAAAATGTAGAATTTTCATTTAGAGCTAGGTAAGGGGATGCTGGCGCATATGCCTTCCCTTTATAATCAAAACCCATTCTGAGTTATCTTTTAACAGGGACATCCTACAGTCGGAGTTTGTACGTGGAATACAACAATCATCCATGGAAGAGTTGTCATCATCCATTGATCAAGAGGATACTGAATCAGATTTGATGTTGCATTTTCTTGAATCCCTAAAAGAACAAAAGCAGATAGTTGCCACAAAAGTAGTTGAAGATATTAGGTGCTTAGAATCAGACATTGCAGAGATTGAGTCGAGACGAAGCTGCTCTATTCAAGAAAACCATCCAACTTTGGCGGGGAAACAACAATCATATACATCTCCAAGTCCTGGTGGATCGAGGTTGATAAGTAACATGAATCATCTTGAACATGCGTACTTTTCAGTAAGGTCCAGCATAGGGACACCTGACAGAGATACAGAAGAATCCGAGGAGCATGAAGTCTTAAGAAGTCGAGAAAATAATAATCTGAGGGATAAAAAGATGGAAGCAGACAAAAAGCCTTTAGATCGCCTAGGGATCTTCTTTAATGGTTTGTGCAAATATGCTCGCTATAGTAAGTTTGAAGTGCGTGGTATTTTAAGGAATGGTGATTTTAGTAGCATGGGAAATGTCATATGTTCACTTGGATTTGATCGAGATGAGGATTATATCGCAACTGCTGGAGTGTCTAAGAAAATCAAAGTTTATGATTTTCACGCTCTACTGAACGACTCAGTTGACATTCATTATCCAGCCGTTGAGATGTCAAACAAATCAAAACTCAGTTGGATTTGTTGGAATAGCTATATCAGGAATTATCTGGCTTCGACAGACTATGACGGGGTGGTCAAGGTTAGTAGTACACTTTATAGATGTCTATATATTTATTCAATAAATGGCTTTTCAACAGTAGTATCGTAATAACGAACTATGACACAAATTTAATAAATCTGATATGAACTGATTTTGGATAACGTTCCGTATTAGCATAAAAGACTGTTAGGAATCTTTCTTAATCATTACCCGTATTCAAAGTTTCTTAAATTTGTCCTTGTTGAGTGGCATTTTAGATATATGACCAAGCGTCAAACCGAATCACGAAACCATGTATCAAGTCAAATGTTGTATCTAGTCGGTTGCACATGATGCTTATTGTTATCAGTATATTTTAGTTAATCTTTTTTATTTATGTAGGGACAGCAAATTATCTTTAACAGTTAAATATCCTGATCAGAGGAATATACACATATACATACACACACGTTAAATAAATTTTATAACTTTAAAACCGTATGGTTTATAGAAGCCAAAAATAGACACTTCAGTGATTACTTTCTAATCTTTCTTACAAAATTGTGGATGATCCCAGATATGGGATGCTGGAACTGGTGAAGTCGTTTCTCATCATAGTGAGCATGAAAAGAGGGCTTGGTCCGTTGACTTTTCTCGAGTGGATCCTATGAAATTAGCCAGTGGAAGTGATGATTGTTCTGTGAAACTTTGGAGCATGAATGAGGCATTTCTCTTCTTCCCTTTTGATTAATTTTGGTTTCTATGCACCTTCCTTTCTATAGATAAACTGCAAAAATCATTCATGTGGTTTGTTCAGTTTGACACTAATCATCCCTGTCAGAAACGATTGGCAAGTATCATTTCTAGGAGGACAAATGTCTTAACACTCTACATCCTTAAAAGGGTGGTTTTTGCTAAATTTTTTGCAAAATCATCCTAAATAGGATGATTTTTGCTAGACATTTGGCCTCCTAGGGATGCTAACTGCCAACAGTTTACTCTTTTTTATATCATGGTTAAAAATCTAATTTGAATTGATTCATAAAGTAGTCTCTTTCATGAATATTGCAACACCTTCCTTTGGCAATGTCTCATGAATATTAAGCATTTCCTTTGATGATTCTGAGTTAAAATTATCATTGCTACAAATAAAACAATAATATCTGATTTAGGCACTTATTACAGGGTATTTTTTATATACAACAAGCTTTTAAACATCTTCCTTGTACTATATTTGGCTCATCATTTGAAATCCCTTGAATGTGTTATGTTCTTTGAGAGATTCTAATATGCCTTATTCTTCTAATAATCTTTCTGTTCAAAACAAGAACTTTCTGTATAAGTTGCTCAAATAATTAAGAAATTGTTCTTTTAAATGCAGAAGAAGAGCTTAGCCACAATCAAAAGTGTTGCAAATGTCTGTTCCGTCCAGTTCTCTCCTTACTCCACGCATTTGTTGTCTTTTGGATCCGCCGATTATAAAACTTACTGTNAAAAAAGTGGGAGATATACCTGCCATACTTGCAGAGACATTAGCAGAAGGTTTTTCATTAATGAGACTTAAGAGTTTCATCATTTGTTCATTAGTGAAAGACCCATGCATAGAACCAGAAGAAGTAGATGGTTGAGACATATCTGCATTAGCACTAAACTTTTTGACAGTAGCAGATTGCTTAGACAAATTAGGGTTTCTCTTAAAACCAGGTGGATAACCATTTAATTCAAAACACCTTTCAATAGTATGACCAATTAGACCACAATGTTTGCAAATCAGATTAGAATTAGGTCCCCTATTACCATTACCATTATTACTGTTACCATTACCATTTCTTCTAACAAAGTTAGTATTAGAGTTTGAATTATTATTGGTCTTAGTAACAAAAGCAGCAGGTTGGACCTTGCTGTTAGAACCAGAACTTGGGTGGAGTCCTCTATGAGACTCATCCCTAGAGATCACATTAAAAGCCTCTTTTACATCTGGTAAAGGGTCCCTAGCCAAAATATTGCTTCTAATTGGTTGATATACTTCATTTAAGCCCATAAGAAACTGCATAAGTCTAACAAGTTGATTATGCTTCAAAACACCTTCATGAGCAGCACAAGTACAAGTAGGTAACAAAGTTAAGGTGTCAAATTCTCTCCATAGAGAATTCAATTTATGATAGTAATCTGGCACAAACAATTCACCTTGTTTAAGACTGTTAATTTTATGAATCACATTAAAGATAATAGAACCATCAATCTTATCATATGTTTCTTCTAATTCTTTCCAGACTTCAGATGCAATTTCTGAGTACACTTGCCCTAAGTACAACTCAGGGGACAATGACCCAAGAATCCAGCCAAGAACAATGGCATTGCATCTCTCCCATTGCAAGGATAGAACTGGACTAGTAACAGGTTTAATACAAGTACCATCAACAAATCCCATTTTATTCTTTCTTTTTAAAGCAATTTTCATAGCAGTAGACCACATTTTATAGTTATCAGAACTAGTGAGTTTAAAATGCACAATAGACACATTAGAGTTATCACTAGAATGCAAGTAAAGAGGATTACCAGCATCCAAAGAACTAATAAGAACCTCAGTCATGATTACAAGAAACAAGATAACTAACAAGAAAGCAAGTAACAACCAGACACACAAAAAGAAAACAAGAACCAATAAACAACCAAGAAAACCAAACAGATAACCAACTAACAATCAAGAAATAAGACAAACTACCAAGAGTAACAACTAAGCTAACAAGAACACTAAAACACACACCTAATTCGACTGCAGTACCCAGTCTTACACCTGTCTGTGGGAAGAGCAGGTTTCCGTACCTCTCAAGGAGGCAGGTCAAGATGTTACCCACAGAGTTTGCAGTGCTACAACTAAGGTACTCAGTGAATTAAAGGAAGAAAAAAAAACCTTACAGAGATGAAGCAGCGGAAAGACCAGATTACCAACTCTCTTGATTCACTTAGTCAAGAGAGTCAATAACCAACCAAGAACCCTAATAAAACCACAGGGAATCACCAGAATCAAGATCCCCAAATTTATCAAATTAGGGTTTCAAGAAACCCTAACTGACAAATCCAAGATCTACACCACCAATTAACACCACGGCCGTTGAGAATACGGCCTCAATAGATCCCAATCGCTCGAAAAACAAGAAACCCCCAAATTTTGAGATCAAACCCTAAAAACCCTAATATCAAGAACCAACGGAGATCAAAGCCGTGGCTCTGATACCATGTTAAAATAACAGATCTAATCCCAAAATCAACCAGAACACAATCAAATCACCCAACCAACCACCCCTTGGTGAAAGCTTTTATTACTCAGTAAAAGAACAAGACAAGTCCTCAAACGAGTGCTTGTCAACAATACAAAAGAAAAGAGATTGCCCCCTTCAGAAGGATTCAATCTATCACTCTACAGAATCAAAGATACAATAGACCTCACTACAATCACTCAGATACTACTAGAAAACACTACAAACTATTGATCAAGAAGATCAAAGAGATAAGACCAGACTGTGTGAAAATACACCAAGATGATAGAACAAGTGTGTGAAATTATGACGGCTTGTATGAGGCTCTTAGGGTTAGTCCAGCTTATATAGCAGCAACTTACACTTTAGTCCCTGAAATAATAGAAACCTGCCACACATAACTAAACATACAAACATACAATAAAAGTGACACAGCAAGTCCCTCAACTTATATAGACCACATGAGCTTGCAACAAACTACATATTCCAACAATAACACATATTTTATTTTATTTTTTTAATAAAAAGTGACGATGGAGTCGCACCGGCTTAAAATTTGGACTATCATTTGGATTTTGGGCCATTTCGGAAATTTCCTCTGACCTTTATGGGGTAATAATGTGAAAAAATGATGGAGGGTGTAGTGAATTAGTGATGTGCTGAGTTGATATCAGCAACGAGGACAAAGGAAATCACATTTATAAACTCAAATATCAAAGAAGATCTCAATCACAAAAACATTATTATATGTCTCATTTACTAGCTAGATTTAAAACGATTCATATCGAAAAAGATCTCAATTCATATAAAACAATCTTTTACTAGTTAGATGAGTATAAAAAATAATAAGCTGCATGTAACTGAAGGTGTAGAAACATAAAAGTAAAGTTTCATAGGGCAAGGTACAAGCTCTAATGAAAGACATGCATGTTTCTCGCTGATGAAAGCAGAAGCTATTAAATTTAGGAGTGTAGAGTAGACTAAATCTTAGGCCCAGAGATTTAGCAGCAGACAATAGAATAGAATAGACACTGCTTCTCCTTCGTATATTCGTGACACTTTCTCTTTTTCCATACTTTAAAAGGTACCGAAATTGCCCTTTAAAATGTTTGTTTATATAAAGTCAAACCCCTACTAATCGATTGACAATTATTGTGGTAACATAGTGAATTTTTTTGATAATGGTGACTGGTATTCGCTGTATGAATAGTTGTATCAGCATCATTTTGCAAATTTCAGTTTTAATTGGGACATTGAAATATTGGCTGTATTATATTTATATCATGTTTTAAATAAGTGAATATGTTAGCTACAAAAAAATTTTGTAGCTTATTGGCTACAATTTTGTGCTATAAATATGGGTTTCTGATTCTTTTTTTGGGTCAGCCCTGATTCATCGCTTGTGTAACTTTTATGAAGGATTGTAGCTAATTGGCTACAAAAATTATAGTCAAATTATCCCCAATAAATAATTGTAGTGCAAATAAAAAAAATATGCAAATCAACTTCCTTATGAGAATGACAAAGTTACTTTGTTGACATTGGCAAAAATATGTTCTATGTTAATCTTGCACATTTTTGTGTAATGGAGATGTGCTCGTCACCTCGAAAGCAATGTCACATTGGCTAGTTGTAACAAGGATCTTCGAGAACCAAATTTATCATTGTCACCTCAGTGACATATTAGCTTTAATTTCTCTCTTTAAAACTAACTTCACTACCAACTTAATGTAATAAGACAACTAACTTCACTACCAACTTAATATGATAAGACAACCAACTTCACCACTAAAATATACTCCACTTATACACAAATATATCACACATAAACAAAATAACAACTCACACAACTCACTTAGGCCCACACAAGACTCCTCCACGACTCAGTCCTGAGGACGACCGAGTCTTGCAGAATTGTGGTCTTCAACGCATCTAAAAGGGTGGTCGTAGTAAAGAGGACGCGTCCTCTTTGAGGGAAGACCAAGTCTTCGCCTACTCCCGATCAAGTAATCATTCCATTGACTATCATTTAACTAT
>LBNU01011235.1:49400-77886 GCA_014162995.1 Artemisia annua
TTTTCTGATTTTTATGACCATAACTCCTACGCTATAAAAATACTTCATTTTTTTTTCCTAGTTGAACGGCGAATTTCTTAATTTTTTGTCAGAATCGCACCTGCCTCAAAGGCAGGCCCTCATCCACCACTGGCCAGACTTACGTTGTCTTAATCGAGCCCGCGCTGGGGACAGTGAGGAATCACTGGTGTCCTCCCGGAAACCGTACCGCCTCCACACAAGTAACCTTGCTGGAGTAACGGCCGGATGAAAACCGGGATTTGGCTCAGATTCAAACCGAAGTTCCAATCTTCATTGCCGGGTAACAACTGCCCCTTGGGTCGCTCAAATGAAGATTTCCCGGTTGGTCACCCAACTAGTACTACTTTCACGAAGAGCTCACTTAACTTAATAAGTGTTACCCACTAGACCACAAGATTCGAAATAAACATGTCTCCTTATATTTTTATGCAATAAAAAACTATTTTTAGGATTATCTGAACATGGAGCACCTTGTACCTTAAAGACCCTCCCAGGTGTAAGCATTAGATTGTACCAAAAGAAATCGTTTGTTTTGTTTATGAATAGTAAAATATGGTTTGATGTTCGTTGAAGAAAACCCAATTAATATTTGGTATTAGGCATCAGGAAGAAAATAGTGACGTGAATGGAGCCATTTGTTGGCGAACACGTTTTAGATAAATTCATATTGCAATGACAAAAGTGATCGGCATGTTTCTTTGTTTGTTTGAGAGGTTTGACCAGTGCATTTAACATACATCTCATGATGCGTTAATTGCTTAATTAATTATGCATCGTTATTATACTTTAAATATGTCATTTGCTTAAAAAAAAAACAAAAAAAACAACAACTCCACGTTGCATCAAATTGGCTCTTGTAAGGGGGTGATTAAAAGCCACTCGCCAAGCGCAAATATTAGCTTTGCGATGCTCCCAAAAATTCCACATAAAAGACAAAGTATCTGCCTCGCTAAAGAAGAAGTCATCAGTGTTCTAGTATTAGGGCACACTGATACACTCCTCTAAAATGGCGGACGTCTTCTAGTTCAGTCTAGTGGTGCTACAAATGAATAAAGTCTATACTGCTATGGTGCTATAACAAGCCCATAAGGCTCAAAGCCCAGCAAGCATTGCTTGGGAAATCAGCTTCACATGCAAACATCAGCCAAACACAAGCATCCTTGCCTGGATAACAAACTTGAGGGCAAGGGTTGCACGTCCATGCCACGGGCAGGTATCTCATTCGCTAAAAGGTTATGTCGTGAGAATTTCACTAATACATGCATATCATATCGAAAATCCCCATAACCACCTGAGACAATCATGTCACAACACGTGTCATTCTTGTCTCCTCACAAAATGATCCACACATGGTCCATCTAGGACCATTAGATCATCAATGGCCGTTGGATCACTTCCACATGTCACACGCAACCCCAAATGCATTTTATAAATGAGTAATGATACATCCACATAAAAGTATCCACAAAAACAATCCACAAGCTGAGGTGTCAGCGGGTGATTAGTTTTGTGGGATGTGGATCTCACAAAAAACCAATCACCCGCTGACACCTCAGCGATTGGATTGTTTTTGTAGATACTTATATGTGGGTGTATCAAATTTCTTTATAAATATCAGTGCATTTGGTGAGAAGGACGAGGTTATCTTCTCCATTTTTACATACATTAACCGTATGTAAGTGTTACTCCGACTCAAGATAATCATTTTTTATCTAGGGTTTCTTACCGAACGCGATAAACCAAATATACAATCATCCAACTCATAACACACCTTTGATTTAACCCTAACTCCACGCTTAATGCGTATATATTTTTCCTTTGATTTAAACATATCTCAAAGTCTTTTTTCTTTTAGAGAAAAAACCAAACACTAATGCGTATATATTTTTCCTTTTGGAAACAGATGCACACAAAAATGGTTTGTAAATTGCATAGTTACCATAGGTATTTAGCTTACTATAGCTTAGTGACATAAGTTACATGACTTACATCACTCATGTCTCGTATTCAGCTGTCTTTAAGTGTCATCATTTCACTCAAAATCACATCAATAACTAATCAAGACTTAATAATTTGACCAGCTGGTAAAATATTTCGCATTGGAAATTATTTGGACTAAATACGTTAACAACATAAACCAAAGTATAGTAAAATTGCTAAGATACCCCTAGCATATATAGGGTTATACAGTAGAACATGAGTGGTTACTAAAAGAGGCAGGAGCCTTATACAACATCTGAAAGGCTGCGCCAGGATGCGGACCCGGACCCCCGCCAGTGGCTGGCTTAGCTGGTTGGGTGCGTCCTGTGAACCAGGGGACCATGAACCACTACCCTTTCCAAAGCCACACACTGTGGTAGTGTGACGTGTCACATCTTCATTGGTTTGTTTTCATAAGTAAAGCATAAAACAAAGTAGGGTTGAATATTTTGTGCTACTTGCTGGCAAATCTTTTTCCTTAGCTCGTATCTTTGTCTCTCCTGCATTTACTTATTTTTGGACTTGTAAGCACAAAATTTTGAAAACAAAAAGTGTGAAATGACCAAATACCCTTTTGGAACTTTAGTATTCTACTAGTGTGCTAATGTTTAAGTCGATGCATAGTATAATACATCAATCAAGACTTTACACATCATGACTCCCCCACAGAGGCTGAGCCAGAAAGTTATAGTCGGTGAGTCAAACTTTGAGAATTTTTAGAATTTACACTACGAATCGGTTTGTTAAAAAGATAATTACCAAAATAGCTAGATAGTTTAAAAAACTTGCACTACAATTTTTTCGCTATGAGGGCACGTGCCCACCCTGCCCCCTCTCGTCGACTCCCCAAAGAGAAGTCCGAAACATTTAAGACTATGCTAAAACACATGCTACTTGTTTACTAGAGATATTTTTTATTAAGTGGTAGTATTAAATATTCACCATGCGATTGGTGAAATAATAATGGCATACCAGTATATTAATTTGAATGTTTGTATGCTGGTAAGAAGAACAAATGATTTGGTCAAATAGTAATGAATGGTAACTAATTATGTTGGTTAAAAATTGAATGCAACATATGTGAATCTACGAATAATTTTGGAAGGCCAACAATTGGAAATTATTAAGAAAAGTAAGTACAGCCATAAAAAGTAAATGTTACTGGTAAAAAAGGACACAAGGAATTGTCAACATCTACAACTTGACAACGTAATTTTAGGAGAGATTCATAAGAGAGCCTGGAGTGCGAGTAACGAATAACACATTTTTTGTCTATCACCTCAACGTTATCTCATCAACATTTCAATATACATATCAATAACTAAAATAACTCCTCAACCAAAAAATAAATAACATGTTATTGATACATGAGGTCCCACAAAATACCCCAACAAATATACCCCACTCACTCAACCTGTGTAGCACACGGAACCTTCGACTTTGGATATCTATAATCCATCTTCTTGTCATTCTTTGGTTGAACCGGTTTGTAAGCAAGATACGACTTCGAACCAATATAAACACCATGAATCATTTGTCTAGTTGCCTTTCTATTCTTCAAAATATCCGAGGCAATTTTCTTCCTCAATTCAAATAGTGTTCAAAATATACCCATCACCCTCTATATCACCACAAGAGTATCTTTCAACTCCAAATCAGCCCGTTAGTCAATCATAACTCCTGCATAACTCGACCTACCCCATGACTCCACACACATAGTTGTCGTCTAGGCGTCTAACATCAATGGTGTACCAAGTTTAGTTGAAATAGCACTCAACCCATCTTTTGTAATCGCAATAAGAGGAACATCATGGAATTTAACCCAAACGGAAATGTTAGACAGGTCCTCCTTTTGATAAATTCACATTCAAAGACCATTTTTTCAGAATTAATGACACATTAAGAATTAACCATGGACCATTTTCAAGCATTGCATCCATCACGTCCTTAGAACTAAATTTGAAAAAGAACAAGCCTTTAGAGTTCATAATTGTTCTAACAAGACCATATTTACTCCAAGTGTTCTTAACATAATGTTTCAACCGGATATCCACTCTTTTGCCCAAGAAATACCCATAAACAGAATTGCTAAATCGTTCATTAGTTTCAAGAACCAACTTTAATGAAATAGCAACATCAGCCCATTACCAGCTAGCTAGGCCTACTAAGGTACGAAAATTAACAGTTTTCTTATTTGGTTCACCATTAAGAAGATTCTCATATGAAACAATCCCATTACAAGTTAATTTCGCACCATCAGTGGCCTTAAAAAATCTATCATCCCCTTTATTCGATGGATTATCATTTGGACCAGCAGTAGCCACTACGGTGAATATATTAGGGTACCAAACGTGTCTGACAATCATGGAAACGATTTCATTGTATTAGCTTGACCATCAGCATTCTAAGGTTTTAATGGTTCCCCATCATCTCCCATCAACACGAGCTTATCTTCAATCATTTGACGTTCAAGATCCTGAATCTTAGCAGCTAATTTAAAGAACTTGTGTCTTCCACATTCACACTAGCAGCTAAGGGAAACACGTTTTGATTAAACATATTATTTAACGAGTTTAAAGATGTCAAAGGAACAAGTCAATAGTCACTATTCTATACCTTGTCAAGCATTGAACAAAGTTTTAATGTCAATAAAATTAAGGGTTTTGATAAATTATAAAAAAGGTATATTTCAAAAAGTAAAGTGAGTGTCAGGCTATAATGTATACAAGGTTATGTAAAACCCATTAAAACTATGTTGTTTCTGTTAGAATTAACAATTGATAATCAAAGATGAAGAACAAGAGAAGAAACAAGAATCACAAATTTGCGGAAGCTTTTCTTTATTGCAAAACGAAATTCGAAGGTACAAAGTTCTCATCTTATGATTCCCTATTTATAAGCAAAAACAAACCGACCTAACTTAACCGACCTATGACAATACTTTCCTAATGAAGATACGAAAAATACCAAACGGCCCTTAGGAGTTCTAATCACATTCATAACAATCTCCACCGTGATTGAAACTCCTAAGGAAGACCAAATGTTCCAAATTAAATTCAAAATTTCAAATGCTAGAGATACTAGCCTAATTCAAACAAATGATTGATTCCCCAAAACGATCCAAAAGAAATCAATCCAAAACAAACGCCAATGCCTTCAAAAACGAATAACCAAACGTTAACCGAAACGGTTAACCATTCAAAGCAGCTCACATTCTGAACCCGAGTAGCACGACTCGTCTTTAGCAGTAGCAGCAACCAAATTTTTCTCCTTTAGTTTAGGACAATCATTCTTCCAATGACCAGTCTCTTTGCAGTAGTTACAAATATCTCGAGGATTGGGACCTCGAGAACTTGACGATGCTCCACCTTTATCTTTACCTTTTTCAAATCGATATCGACCCTTATCACGACTTGTGGTTGATAAACCCATGGATTGGGACTCATAACCACTTCCTGAAGCTTGTTGACGAAGCTCTCTTGAATGCAAACTAGATCTAACATCTTCCAAAGTGATAGTGTCTTTACCGACAACAAATGAGCTAACAAAACTTTCAAACGAAGGAGGTAACGACACGAGAAGAACAAGAGCCGCATCTTCATCTTCAATCTTCACTTCAACATTCTTCAAATCCATCAATATCGAGTTCAAAACATCAAGATGCTCTTTCAAAGATGCGCCCTCTTTCATTCGAAGAGAAAACAAGCGTTGTTTCAACAACAACTTATTCGTCAATGACTTTGTCATGTAAATAGTTTCTAACTTTTCCCAAACTCCTTTTGCTGTTTCCTCGTCACCAACTTCATAAAGAACTTCATCTGATAAACATAGCAAAATAGTAGAGTGTGTCTTTTCTTCTTGCGACTTATAGTTAGCATCAGTCATATCAGCCGGTTTTGTACCGCTAATGGGTGCCCAAATGCCTTGTTGTTTCAATAAGGCTCGAATCTTGATACGCCACAAGCTAAAGTTACTCTTTCCCGAAAACTTCTCAATAGTAGTAATTTGAGAAGAAGACATGATTTTCAAACAAAGTTCAAACAAATTCAAATGAATCAAAAACAAAGATATTAGCCCAACACTAATTCAAAAGTCAAAACCAATTAAAATAAGCCCACTTTATAATAAGTGTAGCAGGCCAAATTCAGAAAACCAAAGCCCAAAAACAAAAACAATAAAACAGTTGATTTTAAAAAAAAAACTGACAACAAAGATATCAGTACCTTTCTTCCCCAAACTCCCACAACAATGACCAGTCAAGAACCCTAGTTGATAACAGAAGGAATTCAAACAACGAAACACACAAATTATTCAAAAACGAAAACACACAAATTAATCCAAAATCAAAACCAGATTCAAAACAAACGATTCCAAACAATTTATGAAACCCTAATTCGAACAATTCAGTCGAAACCCTAAATCAAAAACGATTCAAGCTTCTTCAGATACCCACAATGATCAACCTGTCTCTGATACCACTTGTTAGAATTAACAATTGATAATCAAAGATGAAGAACAAGAGAAGAAACAAGAATCACAAATTTGCGGAAGCTTTTCTTTATTGCAAAACGAAATTCGAAGGTACACAGTTCTCATCTTATGATTCCCTATTTATAAGCAAAAACAAACCGACCTAACTTAACCGACCTATGACAATACTTTCCTAATGAAGATACGAAAAATACCAAACGGCCCTTAGGAGTTCTAATCACATTCATAACAGTTTCATTAAAAATATAAAAGATCTCATTCTAAAGCCACTCTCTTCTTCCTCCCCCAAAGTGAAACAAATCAAGTTGTCTTTTCAGTTTCTTTTAGGTGCTCGTTATCTTGAACTATCGCATTGATACACTCCTATGGATGTTTACACATAATACAATACAAACTTACTGGTACATTGTATAGCATATTCATTATAATTACTTTTTTTCTTTTTGACTAACAAACAATTAAATATATGTTAAAAGTATGAATATACACTTCTAAACTCATCATTACTTATCTTCTTAATTACTGATGTTAAACACTGAATCTCTTACAACAAGGTTCACTTTGTCTATACTTCATTAGGGTGTGGCAGTGGAGCGGTATGACCGAGCGGCATGGCCCAAACTGCTCGGCAATACCATTGCATCATATGCGGCATGGACGAGGCGTCAAGCTACTCGGCATCCTTTGCCGTGGAATCATGTACGCTGGAAAAAAAAATAGCCGTTGGGCATTTAATAAATTGGAACGTAGGGGAAAAAAATTCCCTTTAAATATACACTTTCAAATCTATACTTCATATAATAGAGAGATGACTCTCTCTCCAAAAATTTTCAGACTTACAAGAAATTAAGCATAGTTTACAACACTTTAATGCACACATTTTTCAGACTTACAAAAAAACAAGCATAGTGTACAACAAAATAAGCATAGTGTAGTTTTCAGACTTACAACATTAATGGTATTATTTAATACACCCCATCACCAATTGATACAAAATATAAAGCACAATGTACAAATCCGCATCTACAACCAACAACCCAAAACCCAAAACCAAAACCCCAGTACCCAAATCCAACCTAAAAAAGATTCAAAAGCAAGATCTCAATTTTTTTTTTCTTTTTTTTCGAACATCTTTCCAAGAGAACAACCATTCGAAAACACAAAAGAAAACCTCATCATCGATCTATTAGAAGCTTGACTTCTTTAACATCCGAAAAACAAAAAGGTCTATGTAAACCACCACTTCGCTAAAAGATCTTGGAAGCCAAAGGATTCGAACCAAGAGGATTGTTTGAAAACTGAAATAGAAGATAGATGGCTGTGTGATGTCAAGATAAGAAAGAGATCGTGTTTTTCTTTGGTGGCTGGGTAACAAGAGAAAACACATATACAAAGGGCATGTATTTTCTTTTTAGGGTTATGAATGATAAATTATGGAATGGCATTATATCCCTGGATATTATTTAGGATGTAATGGGCTTAAGTGTATTTCAGGCTTTATCATTTGTTGGAATGGAAAATGGGGCAATTCAAAATTGCATAAAATTAGCCATTGGGCCATTATTGATTTACTATTCGAAATTTAGAAAGTATTTGTGTTAAAATTTGTCTAATATTTGATTTTGGCTATAAGGTAAAATAGTACATTTTCAAATTTGGCTAATATTTTATTTTACTAGAGAATTATGAGATCCAAATGTATAATATATCATTGTTATAGCCTAAAGTTATTTTTATTTAAATTATCATTCATTTGTATAGTTATTATTAGGAAAAAAAAACGTATAACCGAATAATATTTGTTCGCCGTAAAATATAGTCACTTGGTACCCGCCGCCGCATCGCGCGGGTACCCTGCTAGTCATATTTTATTCACATAACCATTTTCAAATCACATTTTATTCCACTACTTCCACTTCCAACTCTCTTATCTCGACATGTCCAAACGTCGGGAATGAACAAACTAGAGATAGTTTTTGGAAAAGAATTCTAGAGCATTTCAAGCAAAACGTGACGGATACTACTCGAACTTATCATAGCTTGAGCACAAAGTAGCAAAATATAAATACCGCCATGAATTCCTTTAACGGGCTATTCATCCAACAAGTAATTTAAACTCTATACTTTTTATACTTTGTATTTGTATACTTGTATTAATTTATACTTTATATTTGCTATAATTGTATTAATTTATATTTGTTACTTTTATAATTGTAGAAGCGTGTTCGTGAGAGTGGGTGTGGCGATATTGACATCATGAAAAATGCCTTGGCCGATTACAATAAGAAAACAAAAGGCAAAAATTTTAGTCATATTGAAGCATGGGAGATTGTTAGGCTAGTAGACAAATGGTTGGAACAACCAAGTGTGGGTCAAGCAAATTCGTCTCATTTCGACAAACGAAGAAAGTCGTCGGAATCGGGCAACTACGAGTCGGGAAGCAATGACAATGCTGAGACTGTTATTCCGGATCTGAATGACAACACAACTCCTACACGAAAAATAAAAGGCAAAAAGACCAATAGCGAGTCGTTCGACAAATAATAGTGTTGTTGCGAGCTTCGACACCTACACGGCAAAGAAAACACAACTATTGGAAACGGTGGTGGAGAAAAAACTTGCAAAGGATGAATTGGCCGAAAAGTTGATGGCGGCACAACTCCGTAGTGTTGAAGAAAAGGCTTTGTTTCGGGCGCTGAAGTTCTATAGCCAACCGTACGATCACATAACCGATCCGAGTATTCGAGAGTTAACTCTTGCCAAAAAAACGTGAGCTCGCGGAGAAATATGGACGGAATTGCGATTTATAGATATAATTATGTTTTTATGTAATTTTCTTTTAATTATTAATGAAATATTATGTTTTTATTAAATTGTTTAATATAATTGTGAATATAAAAAATAAAAAATAAAATTAGGTAAGGCATGGAATCATGGTTGTCACTAAAAAAGTATGGTGACGCATGAGAGAGGCATGAAATGAGATGGCAGGATATTATTGGTGGTTGATGAGGCATGGAGGAGGCATCGAATCATGACTGCCACCCCCCTTAGATGATGGTCGTGTAAGATTAAGAGGATAAATAAAAATAAGTTTAGATTGATATATCATTTCTCCAAAAGTATATCAAGTTAAAGTTGAGGAGCCAAGTTTATAAGCATTCCAAGAAAAACGTCGTGAATCAAAGTAGTACCATTAACATTTGTTACTAAAATTTTTAAAAAAATACGCAACAACTAATTGTTGATATAAACATAATACATTTATGTTTAAGGGCATTAAAAAAATTAATTCAAGCTTTGACACGTATACATAATTTTATTGAGAAGTGATTGACATGCCTAATTTTATGCCTAACAATTTAGATCACAACAATTGGAATAATCAAAGGTTATCATGAGAAGAGAGAAACTTCATACTCCACTTGTCATATATTTAATGGATTAGACATAAAATTAGTCATATCATTTAGGCATGACAATCATTTCTAGTTTGTATCACGTGACCGAAATGTGTGATAAACATTTGCATTTCTTAACCCCCTAAAAGCACTCGCAGATCATCTTTGAGCTAGATTAGAGACCGTACCGTACCGAATTAAGAAACCTAAAATGATCGAATTGGACTTAACATATTTCAAGCTGGTCTTCTCTATCCCTATTCAATTTTCCTCATACTCGATTCTATGTTCGGTTCAGTTCGGTTCATTCTTGCGTACAACCCGCCAATATGCTTCCTTAAACCGGACGTGACAGACTAACCAGACCGACCAAATTATCTAAACACATTATGGTCCGGTGTATGCCAAATCAAGAATCTTATTTTTTATTTATTTATTTACTTTAAGTGATTTTTGTGTTGTGTGTGTGTCTTAGTTGGGTATGTTGGGTCTCAAAAGTGAGGTTTTGGCTTGAGTTACTTGAGAGTGTTTTTGGATGTATAATGAATAAGGGAAATGAAAAGAAAAATGATGAATTAAGATGACGAGACATATAAGTGACAGTTTAACTTGAGCCACCGCAGCTGATGCTCTATATATGTCGGTAGTTTAATGAAAAGGTAATAAAGATGTATGATACAATCAAAAAAGAAAGTGGTACTAACCCACGTTAGATATCAATGGTCTTAAAAAACGAATAGTAAAATTTTAGAATTTGTTAATGTAATATAGCATGTTCCATGTGTGGTGATATTTTATTTTCATTTATTCCAGAAATAAAAGGATATCATCTTTGTCAAAAGAATAATGTATACTCGCAATGATTCAATGGTAACTATATTCGTACGACTAAGTACTAAAGTACTTCAATAGTTGTTCCTTATATGAATACACCAATGTTTTTTTTCTGCTGCTATTAAAAGTTTCTTTTTCATTACTAACATAGCAGAAGATGGTTAACATCTTATGACACAATCCAGGTTAAGTGTCCAATAAGGGCCATCCAATATTGTGTTCAAATGAATTTTGAGCTCTAATGCAGTAATATCGTCAGTCGTATTGTGTACTGTTTTTACATTAACTATTCTGTTACTTGTAAAATGAATGTGCATATATACCTTACCATTAAATAGTTTTTGAAGTATAATTAACATTTTGTATCATGAAATGTCAAGTGAAAAATTACATTATAGTGTTATGGGACAAGTAGTCAACTAGATTACGCATCCACATATTCATGTGAGTAGTCAAAATCAAAATCTTGCAATTCTATCCTTGGAACACCCTGGCCACCCTTTTCATATTTTGGTTACTAAATGTAGATACTCATACTGATATTTCTTATGATTATGGGGGACCCAAGACCATGATCTTGCTATTTTGGAGAAAATATCACATCACATAATTAAAGTGTATCTTACTCCGTATATTTCTATAGTTGTTGCAAATACATAGGATGTGAATTTACAAAAAGAAAATAACCTGGTGAGTTTTTATCCATTCTGAATGTGCTGTCAAAATTACAAAAGAGCATATTTTAAAGTTCTATAAAGTGTGTAACTAGTTAAAATTTCAAAACAATGTACTTTACTTGTGATCAAAAACTAACCAATTGAAATTTGTTTTGCTGTTTTTGGTCAAGGGTTTTACTAGATTTGTTTTTTGGAAATTTATCTACACTAGTACCCTATGTCTTAATTGGTGAAAGGTCAAATGGTCCAAAGGGTGAGGTAAGCTTTCTTACTGAACACTGATAAGTTACTAGGTGCTGCAACTTTGATATACATATTTAGAAATATGTAGATTTTGGGTGTTTTGGTAAAGATTTGATACTACATTTTACATTTTACAGTAAAGGATTAACTAAAAATAGAAGCCAGTCAAACTCATGAAAGCATGGACAGATGCTAGAAAAATAGTAAAGGATGGAGGGTGTTTTAGTCCTCATTGTTCCACACAATAATACTATACATGTATGTGTCAAGTTTTGAAAGAAAGAATTTAGCAATGTACATAAAATCCTTTGGCAATCTATTTGCCTCAAAATGCAATCCAAAACACCCGATAAACATTTGCTTTTGAGTTTTGATTATCAATTCTGCAGTAATATTCGTATTCAAATAACAGTTATGTAACTCATATTTTGGGGACATGGAAAAGAATTTCAACATGGTATCATGAGCATAAATAGCCTTTATGAGTGTATAAACTGTTAGTAGACTAATATTTAGTGTTAGTATTGTTTGTATTAGTCCAAGCCAGTTTGATTATTTAACATTATTTATATTGTACTTCAACTCATTATTCAGTTATGGGAATTACACAAGTTTAAATAAATCCTTCACCCCTTGTGATATTCCTTCAATGTTGGCTTTGGACATGTACGTAGTTCTAGGCAAAGTATGGTGAAATATAATCATGGACCATATAAGCGAATAGCTGCTCATGAATTCTTAATGTTACAAGAAACAAGATGCAAAATAAATACTACAGTACGTTACCACAGAGACTAAGTTATTGTAGATTGTTTTTTTGTTTTACGTCCCATATATACAACAAAGAAAAACAATGTTATTTGACATATATAGGCAGAAATATGATAAATAGATTTGGTGTTTGTCGGGTGGTGGTACTGCCGTGACCATAAAAATCAACCAAACAAACAACACAACCACAGAGAGGACCACTTTTGTCTTCGTGAATTCTCTTGAAATATGGGATGACCATTATGTGATTTATCACTTTATGTAACAACCATTATTCAAACTTATTCATTTGTTACCATTTACTAGCACATTTGCTTAGCCAACGGATATTATGTTCAAAAACTTATACAATTACTAATACTCCGTATGATGATAAAAAAAAACATATAATACTGACTTTTGAGAGAAAATAAACCTAATATTCTAACGATTTAGCTAATCAACACATGTTTATGGTAAAATTATTTTATGGTTTTAGTTTCTTACAAAATGGGATTTAAATATTGGAGGAAGTCAAACGGGCAACAAGCTGCGCCACTAGCTCTTTTGTTATTGTAAAACCAATTCTTTTATAAACAATGTTTGTCGATATGAGTGTCATAATATACTATTCATCACACGTCGAACTCTAATGAGTAGCTCCACCAAGAAACCAGGTGTATCAAACGCGAAATTTCTTTGTTCGGATCATCTTACCAATAATATAACGTGTTATACATTTTTGGGATTATTGTTGCGAAATAATAGAAAAAAACGTGTTATACATTTTGAAGTCCCTAAAACTATGTATACGCTTTATCTTTGTATCACACCCTCAAATACGGCATTCACTCACACATATTCATAGTAAAATGGAAGACAACAAGAACACAACAAGCTCAGATTTTGAAAGTAACATTGAGAATCCGAAAAAGATGTTATTTTCCATAACACAAATACAAGTAGAGACACCATATATAATTTGTTACTCTATCAAAGATGTACTGTTGGTCTCGAACTTGTAGATTAATAAAGCTCAGCATCGAGAAAAAACAAGTGTTGGTGCATTGTAATTAAGTACCAGATGCAATAAATAAGGTACACAAAATTCTAAGCATTAAATAGACGTAGCTAAAAGTATGCATGATAGCATTCATTCCATTTCATTTCTTCACCTAATTTCATACTCGCCGGTCACGTGTTCTCACACGTGCCTTGCATTACATTACCTTAACTTAACTTAACGCCGTTACCATACTCTCTAAACTCGTCCGTTATATTTAACGTTAACGGAGTTACAAACACTAAACTTAACTTAACTTCACCTAATAATTAAATATTTTTACAATAATAATAATAATAATAATAGAACAAATTTAATTAATACTATTTCCGTACACAAAAATTAATACTACTAAAGAGCAACTAGAGGATCCGACCCGAATATATCACCAAAGTCTTGTAATGTGTAGTCTTCAGTGGGCCAAGATGATGACCCGAATTCAAACCCTGACCCGAAGTCAGTACTGTATAGCATCTCACTCGGGTCGGACCCTTGGTACACAGTAGCCGGGTCGTAAATATCCGGGAAGTCAAACAAACCCGTAATGCTAAACGGGTCATCAAACGGGCGAAAATCCGTAAAGCTTTCGTTCACAGTGTCACTAAAAGTGTCGCTAACGGTGTCACTAACGGCGTCACTTAACGGACTATTCCGAGTCGACTCAGCGACGAACTCGTCACCAGAACTCGGCGAGAATCTGAGCACACTCTTCGGAGAGGATGCCTTTTCCGTCGTGCGGGACTCTTCGCCGGAGTTGTACGATGACGACGGCGCGTGCTTCTCACGCGCCGGAGAATTTGGGACAGTGAAGTTGGTGAGCGCGTGAGGGCCACGTAGCTGGATAGCAGCGTGGTCGTAAACCATGGCAGCTTCTTCAGCAGTGTCGTAAGTACCCAACCAAAGCCTCACGCGCCGGGTCGGGTCACGTATCTCAGCAGCCCATTTGCCCCATGGCCTTTGCCTGACCCCTCTGAACTTGTTCTTACCGTTGCAACCAGCTTTTAACCGTTTCTTTTCCACGTCAGCTTTCTTAGTAGTACTGTTCACCACCCTCCTCCTTGCACCACCGTTATTAGTAACCCTGCTTGCCACGTCATCATCACCAGCCTTTATCCTAACCTCGTTGACAAACTTCTTAACTCTCCGACGACCGGAGAACTGCTCACCTTCGTCGCCGGAAGAGTCGGTAGCGTAAGCGTCGGTTAAGGAGATTCTAACGACCCTGTTGCATGACTTTCCATCTTTGGAAAGAAGTGTAGTGTGGGTTTTGTGCTCGGTAAACTTAACTTGTGTAGGCTTGGTTTCCATATTTAGAAAGGGAAATGGGATAGGTTTAGTTAATTTGGCATTTGAAGAGGAAGTATGATGGAAGGATATTTATATATGTATGTGGAAAGATTTAAAAGGTAGTATGTTCTTTGAAGATAGAAGAAGAATATATAAAAAATTTCTTTTTATAAAAAGTTGAGAGTGAGAGTGTGCGTGCGAGAGAGATTAATAATAAAGGTGGTGGTGCAAGAAAAGAAGAAATGGAGTAAAACCAAGATAATAACACATGCAGAGTGAGATTAAAGGGAGAAAAATAAAAACTTCTTTTTGCCGGAAAAAGGTAAAGGGAGAAGAATATAGGAATATGTGTGTTTCTTTCTTTCTTTACCGGTGGGTTTAAGAGATGGGTATATAGATATATAGAGAGAGAGAGAAAGTGAACAAAGGGTTTATGAATGAAATTAGTATGCCGTGAAGACGGAAATGGTATCACTGACTTGCTTTTTTATAGGATCACTCTCCCCACCAAAACCAAACCAAGATTTTTTTATTATTTACTTTCCTAAAATATCTCTTTCTTCCTATGTTCTTTTTTTCTTTTTAAAAAAAAAATTTAAGGTTATGTTTTGTGAATTTAGTTAGAAACAATTGGTTTGATGATCTAATGATTTAATAAATAATAAAAAAAGTTTATATGATTCATGTTTAGAGTTTTTTGTCACGGATTTAAATTCAAATATGAGAATCATGTTCAATTTAAGAGGTTTTTAAATAATAAAGAAATGATACCTTAATAGCTGATTGTGTCACTTATCAGTAACTCTTTTGTACTATAATTATTGCATTTATTAACACAAATGTATCACTTATTATAAAAATGTAAAATAACATAAAGGTTAAAATGTTTTTAAGTAGCATTTGTATAGTAACGCTTTTTATAAAAAGACGAGCTTTCAATTTTAATAGCTAGATGTTACATGTCGAACGCTCGACATACATATCATAAGTGTTTAAGGTTAAATAGGATTGTATGTTTAAATTCATAGAGGCTTTGGTGATTGCAAGCTCACTTTGCATAATGGTCATGTTTGGCAACACCTTTTTAGAAGCGTTTAAGAGCGGTAAGCGATAAGCGACAAGCGTTCCAGTCTTAACACTTGTTTGGCAACACTGCTGCTAGCGTTTAACAACACCTCAAAAGCTTGCAATCTTAATGCTTCTTAAAGAAGCTTTCCAATATACCGCTAGCGTTTACTTTTAATATTACCAATTTACCCTTAAAAAATAACATTCATTCATAAGTATATGCCCTTTTACGTAATTTTACATTTTATAATTACAACTACAGCTACGTTACCAAACACGTTTTTTAAACAAGCAACTAATGCGTACTGCTACTGCTTACTGCTACAGCTTACTGCTTATTGCTACTGCTTACTGCTACCTGTCGCCAAACATAGCCAATATAAGCTTATTGTTTATGCTAAAAAGGAATAGAGCATCGAATAAGTATGAAAAGTAGGTATTGGAAAAGGTGTTTTTGAGATTTAGTACCATGATTACAAGAAGCATTTCATTTTACAATGATGTTATTCGAAGTTACAGTTTGAACGCCTCACAATAGAACTTATTCATCATTCTCCTCTCTAAATTGGTAGTTCGAGCCTTTAAGGCTAGTAGTAATGGTGGCCGTAGATGATTGCGGTCATTCCTGGCACCTCAACACTAACTCGCTATAACCTTTTTTATGACAAAGTTAGTGTAATAAAGCGACCGTGATAACCACAAAAAACGTACCTCACTTAAACAAAAAAATATCTCACAAACATAATATAAAAATGCACACTCACACACAAACAAACCAAGAGGATTCGATCGAGTATACGACCGAGTTATGCAAAAACACAGGCGACAACCGACCATGATCAACCCCACGTAATGAGAGGACGCATCCAACATGCATGACCTACCGAGCAAGAGACCATCTGTAACAATCCACTGATTTGAAGCATTATAGTCATTTTACATTATATTTTATACTGTAAACCTGTAATATGATCTGATGCTTAATATAACGTGCTCGGCAAGTCGGTTATTAATCTAACTTTTTCTAGCACAAACAATTTTACCCTCTCATAAGCAATTTATCATATATTGTTTAAGCGTTACATATGTTACTAATATTTACATACTTGTTAATTTTTTGGTGTCTTTCCACAATACTTGTTAGTGAATGTTTTATTGGTATCTTTTATTTAGTGAAATTCTCTTTCGACAAACCTTCCATTAAGAATGTAACACTTAAACTCATAATTAATGCTCATAGTTGGCGATATGCATTCGTTCCAAAGTTACAAACATCTTTACATACACAATGATGCTTGATCAATTTAAGCCTTTTAAGCCATCTTCGATCATAGTGACGTAGTCTCCAAATGAGTTTTCGCTTCGTATTTAGAGAATGGAGCACTAAAATTAGTCATCTTTCAAACTTATAATAATGTATTATATACGTAGTAATATGAACAAATTAGATTGTTTGGCAAGTATATATATTTTGGTGGACAAAGGTTTTGAATTACAAGTATGGTTATATGGTTGAAGAATGAAGATGATAAATTTTAAAGGATAAATGTAAGTGAAAGATTTTTTATTTTATTTTATTTTTATTTTATTTTTTTTATTTTTTTTAGTTTGAAGAATTTTTTTTGAGCATACATCCTTAAAAAAACAAGTGTAGTTTGATACAAATGGGAAAAAGAAATCAAAATTGGCAATAAATGAGTAAGAAAAGGATCAGAATGTATTTAGCTTACAAATTAAAGGAGGCTTATTGCAAGTTATAACATTTAATTTAAGGAAAATACTCATCATGCGATTCCCATTACCGTTTTTTNTTTTTCTTAGCGAAATGCCGCATCCCAGAGAGACAATAGCTAGGCTTTTGCCACGTGGATTTTTAACCGCATCAACTCCATTTGGTCGAATTAAAACTAATAATAATTACTCCAAAAATACTCTTTAAAACTTTAGTTTTCTTTTATATTCTCACTAAAAAACTTTGACATGTTTTTGGAAAAGTTTTATTCCATTAGTAAAAAATTATATATATAACACATCATTTTAGAAAAATAATAATAAAATAAAATAAATGCTGCAACTAATTGTTGTCATGTTTCATTTTCAGTATCATTAAATATTTTAACACATTTTCTAATGCATTTTAAAAATTGCTTTAATTAAGGTGAATTATCGTATATTACAACATTTTTTAATTTCATTTTAGTTATTTTAAGTTATATACATAAACATTACATTATACACTTAATCAAAATATCACAAGTATAACTATTTTTTATTACAAAATCTCGTTACTATGCACGGATACTCATCTGGTATATTATATACTAAAATAACAATGACACAAACATAATGAACTGAGCAAGCTACACCAATGAACTGGCTCAATGACCAACACTTACACTCGAATAAAATAAGGATATCATAAAGTGAATATCTGATATATCTACAACTCTGACACACCTAACCTACCAGACACAGTAACATTAAGGGCAAACACCCAGTAGAAAGTATGACGCGGGTTGAAACCGACTACGACACACGACCTCACACATAAAACATAAGAACCTCAAAGCAAAAAGTTCAACACACAATCACACAATCTAACAAAGTGGTGCCACTACGAATAACAAGACAGTAGATTGAAGAGAATATCACTAGATGTAAAAATACCACTTAATGAAAACCTCATACTGAAACGATCGATTCCTTAAACTTTTGCTTCTACGACCCTCGGCTTAAAACACCTGACTCTCACCATTTAACGATCTGAATAACAACGCTGACTTGTCTATCTCCATTTCCAGGTTAATACCATCTCACGACCTGACCACCTCACTTCACAACCTCACCATCTCATCCGACCAAAGTATTCCCGCGACTTCACTGTACCCGCGACCTAGACGTCTCATGACTTCATTATAACTATGACCCTTGTAAGACTTCACCATCCTCGCGACCAAAACCATCTCATGACCTCGCAATACCCACGACCTAAAACCATCTCGCGACTTGACCATACCAACAATCAAAACCATCTCGCGATCTCTCTATACCCACGATCCATACCATCCTGCGACCTCACCATACACACGACCCAAACCATCTGATTACCTCACCATACCCACGACTCGAAACTATCTTGTGACCTTACAATATCCACGACCCTTAACCATCTCGTGAACACACCATACCCACGACTCGAAACCATCTCGCGAACACACCCTACCCAATTACCCACAACCCAAACAATCTCATGACCTCACCATACCCACGACACAAACCATCTCATGTCCTCACCACATTCACGACCTGACTCAAAACAGGGATACCACACAAGTGAACATTTTGGTCGTAAAATAGGTATATCATATGTTTTGATTTTATTTTGATTAAATAAGTCATGTTGGCTTTGTTATTGAACAAGAAACTTCGTATCGTTCATGATAAAATACACACGCACGTCAATGCATATCAGTCTTGTCTTTTACAAAAATTATTCGAAAATTTTAAACTTTATTAGCAAATTCAAGATTAAGAAAGTTTAGTTATAAAATGTTGCATGCCTTCCAAAAAGGAGAAAAGAAAGTCATTGGTGTGGTTTTTATATAAAGCTTTTTTTGCCCAACCAAAATGGGTATGAAGCAGGTCACGTGACATCGGAGGAAGGGTTCCGTTCTGTAGCATTTCAGTCAAATCGCTTTACACTGTACATTTGACCCATTTAATTAATGCAACCCTCAAATACTTTTCATTTTTTGTAAAGATATTATGGTTAAGTTCTTATGTATGTCCCGTCACGTATCTTTGCATGTTACATTTAACATTTATTAAGGTTTGTAATTGTTACTATCATTTGTTTTGGAAGTGATTATCTACTAGTATTTTGTTAAAAAAAGAAGGCGATTATTTACTACTCCAACTTTAACCAATTTGAACAATGAACAAGGACCCTAAACTAAAAGGACAAGCATTCAAACTGTTA
Source organism: Artemisia annua (assembly GCA_014162995.1). Classification (NCBI taxonomy): domain Eukaryota; kingdom Viridiplantae; phylum Streptophyta; class Magnoliopsida; order Asterales; family Asteraceae; genus Artemisia; species Artemisia annua. Next base: position 69,195 of record LBNU01011235.1, read on the forward strand.
GAGGCTATAAATCATGGTTACAAACGATCTATTAAAAGATAATTTGGTTATTAGCATTTAAATGCATCCGCAGTGAGCTATTAGTGTTACGTTGATCAGTAACTTTTTTACGACTTTGATCATATCACATCATGTGCATTATGCAACAGATATTTGAATAATGGTGCTAAGCTTTTATGCCTATCAAAGTATGCTATTAATTGGTTAACCACCCTAGCTAGATCTTATATGAGATATGGTGTTCCCATCCCACACACATGTGTGTATTCTGTGTGACATTTTCATTAATGTAAACTCGAAACATTGCACTAAAGTTTAACTTATCTATAGTAACTTTGAGTGAAGTTTTGTAACTTACAGGTAAATATTGATTATGGATGTTTACGAAAAAGAATTTTCAGACCAAGTATAGTGACTGAAAATAAATAAACTTTGAAGCTTTTTATTAGGCGTGGACTATTTGTTTTTCGAAAATGTTTACGTGATCCAAATTTTACTACTTATTTTCTAAACAAGATTTTGCAATAATGATTTATCATTCAAGATGAGTTCAGAGTTGCAACATATACAAGTGCTTGTTACAGTAGCATTTACTGTTACTAGCATAAAAATAGTACGAATTTTCTTACCTAAACATCATTTATTAATTAACAAACGGTACATTATTAACTTTATACTAATTTTTAACCCACGTAACGTGGGGAGTATTTACAGCCAAGAAGGAACAACGTGGTGACTGGTGGGAGGCAACATCGACTTTCGCGCCTTTTATAAATGGCTGTTACGCTCTTCTATGCATTGCCTCTGCCTCCTTTGTTATTATTATTATTATTTTTTTTCTCTTTGTTTTTATATACTACAAGTAACTCACTACCAAATAGTCTCATTTTTATTTTGTTATTTCGAAATGTCTAAAAATAATATTTCGTAGTCTCTTTATTGTGTCAATTAATAAAAAAGAGTTTATTAAGTGTGATTGATATTTGATTGATTAAATAGTATAATGATCTCAGATTTCTTAAACTGTATGTTTTTTTTGTCGATAGAACAATATTTTGAGATGGAGAACGTAGTAAGGTTTTGGTTATGCGTACCATCATTAAAGTTATAATTGTACACCCATTGTTTATTAGTTAATTTAATTTTTTCGTGCATGAGAGTGGAAAAAATATTTATAAAAAAAAGCAGTTGATGTATAGTGACTTGTTAAAATGTTTAAATGAAAAATAAACCACAATTTCGTACACCCGTAAGTGGCAACTGGCCATTCACAAAAGACCAAACCAAGCAAGTTCTGATGTTACTATTAATTGAAGGGAATTGAAATTAAAACCATGACATGATTTAATAGTGATCTGAATTAATAAGTCTATAAAAGTTATAGTGAAAGTATGAAATTAAAACAAAAAATTATTATATGTGACATCAAGGGGGTAAAGTTATCCCTTAACGGGTGTATGTATAACAGGCAATGCATAAAAGAGAATTTATCCTCTCTCTAAAAATTCGATCAAGCTTGATTCCTTAATTGCCTTATCGCTTATTGTTGTTTGGTTATTGGATTATTTTAATCCTATGACCCATATGAGTTATAACGATCCATAACAATATACCATAGCCACAATTTTTGACTAACCCTAGATCCATTATTATTCATCATTAATAACTATTCGGTTTTAATTCCAAGCCCTAGATCCCAAGGCTTCTACGTAACTAAAGTAGACGTCTTGTGCTTCTGGTTATTTTCTGGTGTTTGGTGTTCTCTATTTAGGATTCTTTGTGCATTTTTTGATGATGAAGACTGGATTTCTGGATTCGGGAGGAGGGGAAAAAAGAAGAAGAAAAAGGACACGAGGTTGGGTAACAATAGTGGTAACGCAGGTATCGGGACTTATGATTTAAACACTAATTTTTCAAAACTTAGTGACCTAGCCTCGAAGATGCACCATAGTGATGGTATTGCTTAGTTTTTGATGTGTCTAAAGGACTAACTGGTGATCAAACAAGTAAGTTAGTGTTTTTTTATACTGACGTAATACAGAAGGCCGTGACCAGTGTTGTTATTGAGTCAATTGCAAAAGTAACAAGTTGACAACTAGTGTTTTAAATAATGATGATGGTTTGAATCAGTTTACTAGTTTGAATGTCAAGGAAGTGGTTACTACTAAGTTGACTAAAGATGCGACGCATATTTATATTAGTAAGGAGGAACATATGAGCAATGAATCTGATCCCAAATTTGCAAACAATAATGCTTCTAATATGGGTAAAAAGACTATCGCTATACCTGCTAATAAAGTTCCACGATCCTTTGTTAGTTTGGTAAACAATGAGGATAATAGAAAGGTGAATTTTAGAGCTTTAGACACGGACAAGCCTACTAATGCTAAGGCTGAAGTTCAAAACACTAAGGAGTCTGTTTTGGAAGTTCATTCGAGATTTGGATTTAGCTTGTATGGATACTTCGTGGGCAAAAGAGTAATATTCTCGGTCGTTGAGTACCATGTGAAGAATAGTTGGCAAAAGTATGGCATAGTTCGAGTAATGATGAACGCTAAGGAATTGTTTTTCTTCAAGTTTGCTTCGATTGAGGGTATATAGGGTATTGGAGAATGGTCCTTGGTTTATTAAATATGTTCCTATCATTCTGAAGAAATGGGCGCCTACTTCTAACTTACTAAAGGAAGATCTGAATTCGATTCCTATTTGGGTGAAATTTCATGATATTCAATTGTGGCGTTTACTGCTAAAGGATTGAGTGCGATGGCTACTAAAATTGGTAACCCGATTATGCTTGATTCATATACGAGTTTGATAACGCTCCTTTTATACATATCTCTATGCGCGTTATGGATGCTTTTATTCTTATATATTGATGATTTATATGTACTTGCGATACTTAATAGATTAAATATGCTATTATAGGCTCATGAGATGTGTCGTGGAAGAATCGGAAGAAAACACGAAGATATGAAGTTTAAACGAATAAACAAACTCAAGTTAATTATCTCCTGACACACCTCACTGTTTTGGCCATAAGTTGAGCATACGGACTCCGATTAAGCTGATTCAAGCAGTCACAGAAAGCTAAGAGAATTATCTACAACTTTGGTCTGGTGTCAACCCCGAAACCAGCGGTTTTAGCTAGCAAAACCACTGTACTTCTTGTCTGATCAGATTCAGCAGCATTTAATTGGCTTCCATTGAATGCCTAACCAATCATATGCCCTCCAACTTGGTCCCCAAGTGTTCCTAAGCCTATAAATAGTACAAAAATGTCCAGAAAAGATAAAATAACATCATCTATTAATCTATACCCAAGAACACCACTTCAAAAAGGGATTTTGGTGATTAATACTTGACAAACCTTTGATCCAAACACCCCTTGATCTTATACCATCACCACCACCACATTTCCAGAGATAAAACATCATTTCCAAACCTTGATCATCTATTTCCAGAAGCTATAAACACAATAAATTGGAGAATTCACCATAATTCTCTCAAGAATACCATATTAAAACCCGTTGCCAAACACCCCTGTTATTACACCATTATTGAGTTGCTGATTTTGAGAAGCCGGGATAAGACTTGTGTTATCATAGTAGATTTTGGGTTGTGTGTTGATATTGAAATCATTGGTTGTTACTGTAATATTGGTTGTAAGCGAATTCTTGGATTTACACTCCTAGTTTGGTAAACGCTTGCTTTTGTGAATCATTGGTAACATTCTTATTTATATTTGGATGAAATATTCTGAATTTATGCTTTGTAATATGTTTGTCTTTATGTCAATTATGGAGTAGTAACCTTGTGTTTGTTAAGGCGATTTGTGATCTTAGATATGGTGTGTTTGGATATATGCTTACTGAAGTGATAAAACGTGATTTATCTAAGTATAAAGGTCGAAAGGATACTTTGTCATTCAAGTTTAATCAGCCACAAACATATATATTGATTTAATAACGTCTATAGTCCGAAAGGATTCGTTGTTAATTGATATATAAACACTTGTTACATCTATAGGACGAAAGGATTTATAACTTATGTTATCTTGAATTCTAATGCTATAAACACTCTCTTAAGCACTACATATCTCAGTGATTAAAGCCTAAATAAACATACTTTAATCATTTGCTTGAACCTTAATCGCTTTCTTATTAATCTTGATTAATTACACGTTTGGTTGATTTAATAAGTGACAATTTAATTGACCTTAGCACCACTGTAAGCATTCTGAGAAAACTACAATTCTCTTGGGACGACCTAGACTTACCTAGGCTATATTACACTCGAAAGGGTACACTGCCCGTGTTGTGTTTTTATTTGATTAACCGGTATTTCTAGTATTATAAATTTAAACATTTCGAAACACATCAGAGTTCTATGTGTTTGCAATCATTGGTTCGTATGGATTTTACTCGTGCCTTAATTGATATAAGGGTTGATCGAGAGTTAAAGAATGAGATGATTATTGTTATTCCAAATGTGGAGGATGGTGGAGAGGTTCTTCAGACGGTGAAGGTGGAGTACAAATGGGAACCACCTAGATGTGGTCTGTGTATGATACTTGGGCATGATAATTTGTCATGCCCAAAATGGGTTGTTGAAAACATAAAAAGCCACACACGACTTATGATGGTTTCCAACAACCTCGTAGACATACTTCTCATGGTACTAACGTGGGTTATAAGGTTCAATTTAAGCCTAAGAAACAAGTTTACCGAGCCGTCTCCAAAAAGAATGGTGCTAAGTCAAGTGGTACGGAAAAGAATTCTGAAGTGCCTAGTCATGNGACGGTGAAGGTGGAGTACAAATGGGAACCACCTAGATGTGGTCTGTGTATGATACTTGGGCATGATAATTTGTCATGCCCAAAATGGGTTGTTGAAAACATAAAAAGCCACACACGACTTATGATGGTTTCCAACAACCTCGTAGACATACTTCTCATGGTACTAACGTGGGTTATAAGGTTCAATTTAAGCCTAAGAAACAAGTTTACCGAGCCGTCTCCAAAAAGAATGGTGCTAAGTCAAGTGGTACGGAAAAGAATTCTGAAGTGCCTAGTCATGTGACGAATTTAGCTAACCCTTTTGATGCGCTTAATATGATTGAGAATGATGATGAGCTTGGATCGAATGGGGGGTCGTCAAATTCAGGAAAGAAATTTGTCCATGATGTGACTGGTTTGACATCTGATAATCCAAGTACTACACCTTTGGGTGCAAGGATTAATGAATTGGAAAGTCAGATGCTTGATAGAAAACTTGTGCTATTTGGTGATGATGGGAAGCCGCTAAAACCTTGTAAATCAACACTTCCTAGTTCTTCTAATGTGTGTTCTAAAAAGGTTGATGATCCGGTTAATGAGGATAGTGATGATGAAGTACGATGAAACTGCCACTTTATGGCTACTACGAGCTCAAAGTTAACAAAGCTTTTAAAAGTGGCAGTGGAGGGGAATATAGAAGCATGTAAAAACAATGGAAGGGAGATCATTATGAAGATGATGACTTTGATAATCCTGGTTTGACTGATGCTTAAATGCAGTTTGCTGATGCTTTGATATTAGTGTTTGGGTCAACTTAAATATCATCTGTAATTGGGTCTCATAAGTGTGACATGTTATTCTTATGATAGGTTAGGTTTGAAGCACAATTGGTGCATTTATTTTTCGCCTAGTCTTGGGCTGAGATGTGGGATTCACCTACATTTTTTGTAGTTAATAATTTTTTGGAGTAATAAATTTACAAGGGAAAAATCCCTTTACCAAAAAAAATAAAAAATAAAAGAGTGTTTAGAGAGATAATATTGCAACACGCGGATAAAATAACTCACAAGAGGTTTAGCAGGGTATATTTGGCAAAATAAACTATGAATTATATGTTGTCAGCTGTAAACTGTAAGTTGTAAGTTGTAAGCTGTAAACTGCAATCTGTAAGCTGTATCTTTTTTCAATAAAAGTATTGTGATTATAAGTTGTAAAATGACATAAAAGGATATATCTATAATTGTAAAAAAAATGTGAAACATAAAAATAATAAATTGATTATATTAATAATAATCATAGTGCTTTAAGATAACATACTTGTAATAGTCAATGACGGCGTACATCCCATATAGATGTAGCAATATCATTACAGATCCATTTCATCTCATTAAACGTTCCATCACATAAAATCATAAAACGTATATCACATATCATAATCCTAATACTACAACACATAGAAAACTTTAACACATAAAAACCTTTTATTATGTTAGAAAAGCATAATAGAGATGTAAACTTACCTGTGAGAGGTGGAGAAGTTTCCTGGCGTAGGAAGAAAAACAAATTAAGGTTATTAGAAAGACATGATTATTATATATGGTAGGAAGGTATATCAACAATTTTACTTTTTAACAGCCTCAAAATATTCCGAAAGCTTCATGAACCAACTTTTCATTTAGAAGTTACTTGTTTAAATAAAAGCTTTAAGTTAATGTATCCAAACAGAACTACTTATTTTAGAAGACATTATTTTTATAACAAAAAACTTACACCTTCAAAAAAGCCCCAAGAAAATGCCTACAAAACAGACCCTATAAGGTCTCAAATATAACTAGTTACACATTAGGAGTGACTATAGAAAAGTTCGAAAACAATCACAGAAATAACCCGATGTAGTCGTGTATATTTGAAATAAACTATATAACTAATATGCGTATCTTAATCAAACATGTTCATACGGTTAGTTCTAAATATAACAACTTGAACAAGCGACGCAATGCATCACAACAAACTATAAAAGATGGTGCTAACACATAATCAGATCATGTTATGACTTAGGGTATGTATGTCATCAAGTATTTGTGAGCGTTTTGGAGCAACTAGTGACAAACGACTAGCAGCATAAATATAATGCTTGCTTGGATACAAGCAACTAGCGGTTGAATCGTGTGTAACCGCTCTCATTCAAAACGCTTCATCAAGAAGCATTTAGATCGAGCCGCTGTCATTTTGGCTCTCAAATTACATATATGCCCCTTTTATTTATTTTCAGAATTATTATGTTAATGTGTATATGTTTTTTTTACGTCATTTTACACTTTATGATTACAACTACAACAACGTCACCATACTCTTTTATTTAACAAACAACTACTATTATCTGCTATTTCTTACTGCTTCTACTACTGTTCCATTTCGTCAAACATAGGCGTAGACATTTTCACAACTGTAAATGATGGTTGGTGTTTACGTGAATAAGTTTTAGGGTTAAGTACTTAAAAAATGTTTTATTTAAGTGTTTTTAACTAATGTTTTCAAAACCCGGTTTTATATTGACCTAGTTTTAGTCGCTGGTTCACCAGGTCACTGGTTCAACCGGTTAAACGTCGGGTCGAACCGGTTATATACACATGTATATTTTTTCCTTTGTTTAATATGTATCGTTGCATGATCTCATGATTTATCCGACTTTATTCTTACAATCAATTGAACCGATATAACATATTGAAACTCTCCCGATAAGTTTTATATCTATAACATTATAGCAAAGATTTGCAAAAACAATCAACTTATGATAGAAATAAAAAAAAACTTCTCGCCCACTTCCTATAATAGGGCCTGAACCTTTGGGTAGGATCTGCAGGGCTAAGGGGCGGACTTCATCTCTTCTATTCTCTTCACTTACACATTACACTTCTTAGTTATAACAAACTATATATATTAAGAGTATATTAGTTGGTGTTTCTAAGTTATTTTATAGCTCTAATTTACTATTTTATAAAAAATTTACTAACATTAATCCTCATTACTTCACCTTGTCAATTAAATTTAGAAAGGTTTTTGTGAAAAAAAAAAAAGGTTTCGTTAGATTTTTTTTAATAAAAATTCATGACCCGACCGTGTTTATCAAACCGAGTCAATGAAAACCGACGCTTCAATCCGGTTCTCAAACAAGCAAAAAGCATGTAACATCCCCGTCCCGATTTTCGAACCGTTTCCCAGTTCAACCGATTAAACTGGCTAAGTCAACCTAAGTTTTAAAACACTCTTTTTAACTTAATGGTATATATTTCCAATAAAATGTCTATAAATGCAAATGTAGTCTTAAGAATTGTGCAATATATTGATGATCTGAGATCGTTAGGTGCGTCGTTTCTAAAAGCATCACTTCATTTTGAACACCTATGCTATACCTTGAACAAGACATGATAGCAGTTACAATATTAAATTGTAAAGATAACTAACTAGTAATGTATCTCTAGTAACGTATCTAACTTCTTATTTTTTTCATACTTGTTTATAACTAGTCGGGCGCCGGACCGCCGCGTAGTTAGCGTTTTTATACGCCACGTTGTGGCGGGGCGTTGCACGTCATTGATCATTCCACGGTATAATTATAAAGTGGGCCGATAGCTTAATTGAGTTTTAATCAATGTAAATTTCCCAATCATAATAATAACCAAAACATAATGCTCCTGAGTATTGTTTTTACTGAAAACGCTATGCATAGCACTAACATTTGGTTATAAGAAAGAAATGGCTATGGCAAGGTCCCAATGCCAACATTATAGGTAAGGTTAACCAATCCTTAGGCTAAGCAGCTAGCCCCTTGCTAGTCTTGGTTCCACCATTTGCACCGGCATGACAGTGCGACCACTTGCGTCACCACAACTATGCTCTTTTGCTCTCATTGCTTGG
>LBNU01011236.1:0-16557 GCA_014162995.1 Artemisia annua
GATACGTTCAGTGGAACTCGTTGTATTAAGGGTCAGAGATGGTTACAACATCATGGTAACTTAAGGAATTTGATAATGCACGAGTCCCATAAAACTAAGTACTCCATCCATCCAGGTTCTGACAGGATGTATCAGGATCTGAAGAAACACTATTGGTGGCCTAACATGAAAGCATCCATTGCTAGGTATGTGGGCAAGTGTTTAACATGTTCTAGGGTAAAGGCTGAATGTCAAAAGCCATCTGGCTTATTGGTACAGCCTGAGATTCCCATTTGGAAGTGGGAAAGAATTACAATGGATTTTATCACAAAACTACCTAGAACATCTAACGGGCATGATACTATTTGGGTAATAGTTGATCGCCTTACGAAATCAGCTCATTTCATTCCTATACGAGAAACGGATGATATGGAAACCCTTGCTAGGTTGTACCTCAAGGAAATAGTTTCCCGACATGGAGTGCCATTATCAATCATATCGGATCGTGACTCTCGTTTCACGTCCAGATTTCGGCAATCTATGCAACGTGCCTTAGGTACTCAGATAGACATGAGTACGGCATATCATCCTCAAACCGACGGTCAAAGTGAAAGAACTATCCAAACTCTTGAGGATATGCTTTGAGCATGTGTGATAGATTTTGAAAAAGGATGGGAGAAACACTTACCGTTGGTAGAATTCTCGTATAACAATAGTTATCACGCTAGTATTAAGGCAGTACCATATGAAGCACTTTACGGGAGAAAGTGCAGATCTCCGGTCTGCTGGGCCGAAGTTGGAGAAGTACAACTTACGGGTCCAGAGATAATTCATGAGACAAATGAGAAAATAGTTCAAATACGGCAACGCTTACAGGTCGCTAGGGATCGGCAAAAGAGTTATCCCAATAATAGACGTAAGCCTTTAGAATTCCAAGTTGGAGAAAGGGTTATGTTGAAAGTTTCACCTAGGAAAGGTGTCTTTCGTCTCGGAAAGCAGGGAAAGCTTAGTCCGAGATACATTGGACCATTTAAGATCGTTGATAGAATTGGTCCAGTGGCATACCGACTTGAATTACCGGATGAACTAAGTAATATACACGACACGTTTCACGTCTCTAACCTTAAGAAGTGTCTATCGGATGAATCACTCATCATTCCTATGAAAGAGCTTAAGTTGGATGATAAGCTCAATTTCATAGAAGAACCAATCGAAATCATGGACCGAGAGGTCAAAAATCTAAAACACCACCGGATTCTTATCGTCAAGGTACGTTGGGACTCTAGGAGAGGACCAGAGTATACTTGGGAACGAGAGGATCAAATCCGTGCTAAATATCCCCATCTATTCTCACCTACACCCACTAACACTAGCTAAATCTCGGGACGAGATTTTCTTTTAGGATGGGAGACTGTAGTACCCCACAAATTTTCCACTAACTCCTTATAGGATAGAAATGCCCTACTAACTTAACTTAGGCCCTTATAAAGCACAAACTAGGTTAGAAATGCCTATAAGAATTTCCCGAGCCAAATTTTTGCCTTATTATCTCTTTATGACTTAACTAACCCTTAGACAAGCTCACGTATCCACCAATGCCCACCACTACTATGTTTACTTAATGTAAGCATCCTGGTATGTCAAGTCAAGATCACAAACACATTTTCACTAAGTAAACTATCACTCTAGTACACTATACTTGCCAGAAAACCCTAAGTGCAATTATGTGTTTACGGTTAACTTTAAAACCCTAATTGCTTATCCATACATGCTTTAAAGTGTTCAAGGATTAGGTATGACTTATATTAGTAACCTTAGGATATATTAGACTCCTTAGATCATAGTACAACTCCCTAGAACTTAGGTACAAGTCTCATAAGCACAAAACCCTAACTAGGTCATAACTTCCCGGAACTAGGTCTAAACTTTCCCAAATCTTTACCATAAGCTACCACCACTTAGTATAAGCCTCCTAGGACTTAGTATTATTCACTAAACACTCATAGGACACTAAATTAGGCACCAAACCCTAGACAAAACCCTAAATCCTTTCTAGGCAAAACTAGGTCAAAACAAACCCTAAAACCAAAACCAAGCTACCTTAGCACCTCAAAACTAGTAACCAAACACCCTAGCACCTCCCTAGAACCAAGCTAGCACCCTAGCACTACCCTAGTAAGTTGGTGCGTTACCTTCTTCCCCAAACCGCCCCTAAACCGCCTTGTAGGAACCCAGCATACTCCTTGATCGTTACGGGCTCCAGGTTGTTAAACCTTTAATTATCTAGGAACAATAACATTGACTAACATGCAGCGGAATAATAAATAAGAACATCAATGTTATCAACAAGGTTTTTCATTATCATCTCTAACATACAAACATTTACAACCCCAATTCTACTTGATCAAGGTAGAACAACCTTGAGGTTGACTAACCAACTAACTCTAACTAAATCAATGACCCTAGACGTTTTCCCTACGTCTAGGTTTCCACACACACACACCTTTTAGGTTTACATTGTACGTACTTAATAAAACTAATGACCCTATGTCTTATTGGTGAGATTTTATCTCAACTTTTCTACTTCGTCTAGGGAAGTTCGTACAAGAAGGTATTTGTTTTGTCATCATCAAATAGGGGAAGATTGTTGGGTCTATTAGATTTGATGATACAAAACAAGAAAGAATGAAACATGAAGGGCTTAAAGTGACAAGATGGGAAACTACAAAAAGATGGAGAATTTGGAAGATTCTAGAAGATTTACTTAAAAGATTTAGTTTCCTAATTGTATTATGATTCCTCTTGTAAACCCTAGATGTCTCTAGTATATAAAGAGACATAGGGTCATTAGTTTTATTAAGTACGTACAAGATGTAAACATCAAAGGTGTGTGTGTGTGGGAACCTAGGCGTAGGGATTTGGGAAACGCCTAGGGTTTAGTTAGAGTTAGTTGGTTAGTCAGCCTCAAGGTCGTTCTACCTTGATCAAGTAGAATTGGGGTTGTAAATGTTTGTATGTTAGAGATGATAATGAAAAACCTTGTTGATAACATTGATGTTCTTATTTATTATTCCGCTGCATGTTAGTCAATGTTATTGTTCCTAGATAATTAAAGGTTTAACAACCTGGAGCCCGTAACGATCAAGGAGTATGCTGGGTTCCTACATGTTGTATCAGAGCCTGGGGCTCTCGATATCTAGGGATTACAAGGTGTTTTTGTTGTCGAAAAGAGCAGATTTGTTGAAGAAGATTAAAAGGGTATCGACTTTTTCTGTATGGCGACATAATATAACAAAGTTAAGGAATTAAGGCAATTATGGTCTGTCGTCTAGTGCATGTGCGGCTTATGATTTTGAGGTAAGATTTATATTGATTTAAGTATTACTACCTCGTACTATTTATACTCATGGATCAGTATATGTCGATTTATTAATTCAATGTGAAAGCGATGGTATATTAATGGGTCAAAGTGTGTCGTATGGTGCTTTCAAGATAATCATTATCATGGATCAATGACTCTTTTCTCAATTCGTCGGTTTGTGGGGGTAAAAGTTATTTATTGTAATTGAATTGTTTATCACCGATACTATTAAATTGAGTGGATCTGTTCAAGACATCAAGTGCGTATTGTTTTATGATAATACTATTGTTGAATTTTATTATATTAAGTTTTGTTTGGTTAAAGTTGCTGCTGTGTCGCATATGGATTGTTTGAAGATTGTCAAAGTGCATGAGATTGAGTCAAATTATATGACTATTGGTTGCACATGGGTCGGTGAGTGTATGATATTGAGGTTATCGCTTGGTGCAAGTAAAAGAGAATTATTTAACCTCGTACTAGTGATTGGTTACTGCTACATGAGGGCTAGCTGGTTTGTCGTATTTTGCAAGTGGTAAGTGATACTGATGTGTTTCAACGTACTGCTTGTATTGAAGTTATATCAAAGTACTGCCCGTATCTCTCAAGGTACTGCTCCATTGTCGCTCAAGGTACTGCTGCTCGTATTATCAAAGTACTGCTTGTATTTTTCAAGGTACTGCTGCTTGAGTTTTATTCCAACGTACTGCTGTGTTTGAATGCTTCATGGAGACATGTAAGAGCTTTATGGTTCAATATATATGCATGATTTAAGAGCAGTAAGGGGAAGTACATATGCTCATATCGAGATAAGTTTGATTGGTTTTGGATTACACACACAGAAGGATATTTGTTACACACACAGAGGAAGAAGTTTATGTTCTTAAAAGATTAAAAGGCTCGTTCTTATTGCTTAATTGATTACGAAGAAGGTTGAATATCATTTATTTGATATTGTAGTTGAGTTTCACAGGTGCGTATTCTTATCATATCTCAAGGTGGGTGTTACACTTTGAAGATAACTTGTTCGTGCTTTATTGTTGTGACAAAGGCTTGATGAATCTAGCAAAGGTGTGTGATTTACAAACTAAAGGTGCTCAATGCTCACATTTGCTATCACTTTAAGGAGTTACGTTGTAGTGCTCAGTGTCTCATCTAGTTGAGGATTTATCAAGAGGTTGCGGTCTACTTATACTTTTTGTGCTTCTAGTATGAGTTTGGAGTCACATGGATAGTTCAAGATATAAGACGCAAGTTTGGGAAATTCAACTTCTTCATCAAATTCGTTATACTCAGTTCTCTTCATCAGTAATTAGTTCATAAAGCCTACAGAACTGAAGATTCATGAAGATGATTAACACATGGGTTTCAGGGGAAGTATCTTATTATGTGTTTTAATCATTTAATATTCATGCACCACTCAAGGAGAAGTGTTTGATTTTTACTATTGTTGATCATTATTACTACTACTAGTTGGAGTTTCTATTGTTTTAGATTCATTTTTCGTAAGCATTTTGGTGTTCTTCATGGAGGGCAATTTGAAGCATTGGAAGGCTTTGATTAGAAGTGTGGTATTGGTTCGTGGTGGTCAAGATCATTATTTGCATACGTACCCTATTTGTTGATAACAAAAAGGGGAAGAGATTTTGAAGAGATGTTTGAGTGGCATGGCATGGCTTAAGGGGAAGACAAGATTGTTTCATTCATGGTGAGATTTTATCTCAACTTTTCTACTTCGTCTAGGGAAGTTCGTACAAGAAGGTGTTTGTTTTGTCATCATCAAATAGGGGAAGATTGTTGGGTCTATTATTGATTTGATGATACAAAACAAGAAGAATGAAACATGAAGGGCTTAAAGTGACAAGATGGGAAACTACAAAAAGATGGAGAATTTTGAAGATTCTAGAAGATTTACTTAAAAGATTTAGTTTCCTAATTGTATTATGATTCCTCTTGTAAACCCTAGATGTCTCTAGTATATAAAGAGACATAGGGTCATTAGTTTTATTAAGTACGTACAAGATGTAAACATCAAAGGTGTGTGTGTGTGGGAACCTAGGCGTAGGGATTTGGGAAACGCCTAGGGTTTAGTTAGAGTTAGTTGGTTAGTCAGCCTCAAGGTCGTTCTACCTTGATCAAGTAGAATTGGGGTTGTAAATGTTTGTATGTTAGAGATGATAATGAAAAACCTTGTTGATAACATTGATGTTCTTATTTATTATTCCGCTGCATGTTAGTCAATGTTATTGTTCCTAGATAATTAAAGGTTTAACAACCTGGAGCCCGTAACGATCAAGGAGTATGCTGACGTTTAAGATATGATAAGACACAACCTTGATAAATTCCATCGCATCATCAAATAAGCAACAAAAACTTCTCTTCACCAATAAGAAAAAAAACTTCTCTACAAATAAGATCCAGGTTGCTTACATTTGTCCCCTAATTGATGATGACAAAAAGGGAAAGAATATTTACATTGAAGATTGCAGCTTGAAGATCCTTGATGATATGCATGATTTAAGGGGAAGACGACATCTTTCATACACTTGGTTTTGTCATATCAACTAGGGGAAGATTGTTGGGAATTATACTTTGAGTTGATATTGACAAATATGAAAGATGAAGGACTTATGGCGACAAAGAGGAAAGCTTCAAATAAAAAGAAGATTACAGAATATATTTATTATATTAGGAAGATTTACTTTATTCTGTAATAGTTATCTCTTTGTAAACCTAATGACTCTATTATATAAAGAGTCATAGGTACAGGTTTTATATGAATGTCTTCCACAATGTAAACCAGAAAAAGTGTGTGTGTGTACAGGTGTTTTATGGGAAAACACCTAGGGTAGTCTTAGCCTCAAGAATCTTATGATTCCTGTTAGAGTGTAACCGTGCTATACTTGATCACATAGCATTGGGGCTTATTGTATTGTTAGAGTAGAGATGATGATGAAGAAACGTTGTAGCGATAATAAAGATGTTTTGTTTATTCCGCTGCGTACATGTTCTTTATCTTTATTATTGTGTAATCCCTAGATGAGGTCTAACTAACCTCGAGCTAAAACGATCTCAACATGCCTTAACACCACCATTTCACACCACAACCGTCCTACCCAGCCCCTAGCTACCTATAGCTCGACTTAGTCACCCTCTAGGCTTGCCACAACCACCCCTAGTTCTGCTTACTCGAACTCCCCCCTCCTCGACACCTAGCACCACTTTGCATGGGCAATACTCCCTCGTACCTTATAAATAGCGAGCAATCCCTCACCATTTCTCTTCACCCCTCCCTCTCTTCTTTATCACACCCACTTCTGTAGTATTAGGACCTTAGAACACTTAGAAGAATAGTACAAGAGGCCTAGACCTTGTCGAGTTAAGATTTCAGCCGAGAAAACCCTGATAGTCGCGTTAAGGTTCCCACGACCTATGTAAGCTTCGAACTTGATCCTAGTAGCCTTATAACTAATACATGACATCTAGGACATGCCTTAGAATCCTTAGAATAGCCTTGAACCTTTCTTTTTAGAAGTTTTCATTTAGAAACCCTAATATTAGATAACTAGGTAATTATGTGCTAAATTCCTTCGTTATATGATATAATCTGATTAGGGACACTTAGTTAAATATATATTAACTAAATATAAGCTAGGAAACTTAATTATCTCATTAAAATACAATTTGCATGGAAAAAGGACTAGTTATGCAATAGTTTTCATGCATAGGGGTATATACTATAAATTCTGGAAACTATAAAGTCTAGGGACTGTTTTTGACATTCCTTAGAAGTTATAAGTGCAAGGACCCTTTTTGCAAAGTTTTAAAACCTTAGGATAGAAAGTAAAACAAGTTATATAGTTAAAAGGACTAGTTTTGCAAATATAGCTAACTTGAGGGTAAAATAGGTAAATATTGGAAATTAGTATAGTATAAGGACTATTTTTGTCATTTCTCTAAAATAGTTAAGTTTAGGGATTATTTGTGCAAAAGTTAGATAGTTATATGCTTAAATGCTAGAAGTTTATAAGTTAAGGGTAGAAAATGTAAATATATAAACTTAAGGGATAAAAATGGACTATTTTCGTATAAGTATCAAAAACCTATTTTCCTAGTTAAACATGACACAATACCAGGGAGCTTCATGCGAGGAGTACTGTGTGGATATTTCGTTTTGACGAGTTTGCTGGGTTTACGATTTAAAGTGCCCTGGCTCCTCAAACGAGTATTGCATATATTTCTGAGATAGGATGGCCAGAACGGTGTCATGTTATAACTAAAAACTAATAACAACATAAATCAATACTAGGGAACTTCGTGTGAGGAGTTATATACTTCTGAATTATGGTGGCCCGAACGGTATTATGTTGGCAGCATAATACAATAGTAGGGAGCTTCATNCTTAGAATAGCCTTGAACCTTTCTTTTTAGAAGTTTTCATTTAGAAACCCTAATATTAGATAACTAGGTAATTATGTGCTAAATTCCTTCGTTATATGATATAATCTGATTAGGGACACTTAGTTAAATATATATTAACTAAATATAAGCTAGGAAACTTAATTATCTCATTAAAATACAATTTGCATGGAAAAAGGACTAGTTATGCAATAGTTTTCATGCATAGGGGTATATACTATAAATTCTGGAAACTATAAAGTCTAGGGACTGTTTTTGACATTCCTTAGAAGTTATAAGTGCAAGGACCCTTTTTGCAAAGTTTTAAAACCTTAGGATAGAAAGTAAAACAAGTTATATAGTTAAAAGGACTAGTTTTGCAAATATAGCTAACTTGAGGGTAAAATAGGTAAATATTGGAAATTAGTATAGTATAAGGACTATTTTTGTCATTTCTCTAAAATAGTTAAGTTTAGGGATTATTTGTGCAAAAGTTAGATAGTTATATGCTTAAATGCTAGAAGTTTATAAGTTAAGGGTAGAAAATGTAAATATATAAACTTAAGGGATAAAAATGGACTATTTTCGTATAAGTATCAAAAACCTATTTTCCTAGTTAAACATGACACAATACCAGGGAGCTTCATGCGAGGAGTACTGTGTGGATATTTCGTTTTGACGAGTTTGCTGGGTTTACGATTTAAAGTGCCCTGGCTCCTCAAACGAGTATTGCATATATTTCTGAGATAGGATGGCCAGAACGGTGTCATGTTATAACTAAAAACTAATAACAACATAAATCAATACTAGGGAACTTCGTGTGAGGAGTTATATACTTCTGAATTATGGTGGCCCGAACGGTATTATGTTGGCAGCATAATACAATAGTAGGGAGCTTCATTTGAGGAGTTATACTTCTGGACTACGATGGCCCGAACGGTGTTATGTTATATATAAAAATCCTAAGAGTGATTAGTTAAGAAAACCTAGACTAAGACTTGACATACAAACACCTAAACTACCGTCAGGATACGTGAGTAAGCTGTCTAAACCCCTACCCTACTTACCTAAGACTCAGGTGAGTTTTCATAGCCTCACACTTTTTAAATACTTTACAAACCCTGTGAGGGGGATACTTGCTTTAAACCGAATACAAGTCTTTTCTATCGTTATTGCACAAGTGATACTATCTGCCACCATTACATAACTAAAATTCATGAGCCATAATCACTTGTGGTTTTACACAAGTGAACGCGAGTATAGTTGATAGATCTATTGGAGTTTGACACCTCCCGTTGGTTTACCTCAGCCGGGTAACCAATAAGTACTATACTTGAAACCTCTAAGGATTAAATTTGGCAAGTTATCCTTCTTGTCCCCTCATGGTTGGGTCTGCAGCCCCCATGACCCGGATTGTTAACGTGCGGTTTCATGAGCTTAGTGCAATAATACTTCCTAAAACCATTATTCCTTGGGTTTAAGCTGAACCTTGTGGAACTTGTTGACTTCTCCCAAACAGTCAACTCAGTCAACCAAGGGTTCCTGGTCAACTTAGTCAAGCTATGAGGGAGAAAGTGATCAATTTATGATTCGGTGTAAGCACAGTGTATCCCCGGTCGTTAAGTCCCAGCGAGATTGAAATTGTGTTTTTGAAAACATCCTGGAATGAGTGATTTGAGGAAAGTAACTAGATAATGATTTTGATTTGATTATACACTACTGATTGCTTGAAATGATAATGGAACAATATTAACAAACACAAAATTACAAATAATCCTAAAAACGTAAATGCGTGCTAGAAAAGTGGGAATATGCAAAAGTAAACTACAAGGGGTGAAAATGCAACTTTTACAAACTTAAAATGAAAAGAAAATTAAATTAAAAAGAAAATTATTTTTTTGATTATTTTAATATTTAAATACTAATTTTAATAAAATTATTTAAAAAGTTAATAAAAACTAATTAAAGTTTAAACTAAAAATGATTAAGATTACAAATTTAAACTAGAAAATTGCAAAATTAATTTCTAAACCTTTAAAATAACTTAAAAGAAATGTAAAAATTGAAAATAAATATTTTTGTCTTTTTGTGGATTTAATACTAATTAATTACTAATTATATTAATTAAACTAATTTAACTATTTTAAATTACTAATAATACTAAAAATGACTTAGGAAATTACAAAATATTTTATAAAACTAATTAAATAATACAGGAACCTTAAAAAATTATAAAAAGTTTATAAAAATTATTATTTAACACTTTTACTAATTATTTACTTAATTATTAATTAAAAGCTATTTAAACTAATTTAAATGAGAATAATAGTAAATGAACAGTAAAAACTCTGAAACTAATTTCTAAAAATACTTTATAATTAATAAGAACTATAAAAATTATAAAAAAAATACTAGTGATTAAAAATAAACAGTGAGTGATTTTCTTTTTGGTTTTTCAATTAAAACTAATTCAACTAATATTAATTATTATAATTACTAAATGAAAAGATAAAAATCTAAGAAAATTATTATAAATACTACAAGTGAACAGGAACTTATGAAAATTATAAAAATGAAAATTGCTTTTTGAAAAAGCTGAGCAATAAGCCAAATGGCTTAAATAGAAGCTATTACTTTTTTAAAAGTGATTATTTTTTGAAATTTCTTTTTGACAGATGATTATACACTAAAAATAACCAACTTTTGTGAAATCACTTTTTATGAATCTTAAAAATAAGCACTTTGGACACTTATGTTTTCCACAGATTATGTTTTTGGATTTTTTTTTAAATGCAAAAGCTCTTAATAAGCTCTACAGTACAAACAAGCTACAAATTAAGATGCAAACAACTTATATGAACACAAATTAAGCCAAAGGAACTGAAAAAGCATAGTGGATAAGCTAAAATAAGCAACTAAGCAATTATGCTAAAACACAGATCCAAACAGACCAAAGTACTGGTTTGCAAGCCTTGTGGGGCCCACAAATAAGCTCAGAGATCCAAAATGAGGCTTGGACAAATAAGTTCACCTGGAAAGCTTTCAAATAAGCCAAAATTTAAGTCTTAATTCCTACAAATAAGCTTTGTGTGAGCTTATGAAAATTGGCCAAAAACTCAGTGTATACTGACCACTCAGTATACACTGTGAAATGGTACAATCTAAAAGCTACTAGCAGACCTATTTAACAAGCTTGGAAATGCAAAACAAGGCTTGAGCTTTAAATATGAGCTTGTGGGCTTTTCAAAAAGCCAAGACTCATAAGGTGGGGTCCACTAATAAGCTCTGTGTGAGCTTATGAAAATGGACAAAAGTCTGTGCACAGGGCAAGTAAAAGACTACACATGCAACTTTGAGAGTGCTTTTTAATAAGCAAATGAAATCCAAATCAAGATTTTCTTTTTGAAAAATGAAAACAACCAACAAGACAACACAAATTAACAATTGGTTTGGATTTCCAAACTGTTTTGAACCTTGTGCAAGATCTGGGAGATTTGCACAATTTCACAGACTTGAAATTTTTTTGACTTTTCTAATGAACACCTAAGTTGACTTATTTGAACTTTGATCTTGATTTTTTTGACTGATTATGTTGTATTAGGCTATGTTAAGACTAACTTATGCTAGAATAACTACTTGTGAAAAGATTTGATGAGATTTGGACTTAACACTTTTGACAGATTATGAGTTAAATGAGATTAAAAGCCAAATTGACTTCTTTGCAAAAGACCACTGATTTTTATGATTGTTCTGAGCTAATATGATCCTAAGTGACATGTACCAAGCAATAACAACAGCATAAACGACTAAGAACACAGAGATCACAGATTTACCAAACAAGCCTTTTTGAAAACAGATTTTTGGATTTCAAATCAAATGGATGATTTAGACTATGAAACTGATTCAGAATGACTTATGGTGATGTAATAAGGTAATTTAAGCTCAAATTCACAGAGAATAACAACCAATACTCTTAAACCACAATTTTTACTTTCGACAGTGAAAATGAAATTTGTTCACACAGATGATTTTAACAACTAAGGACTTAATATTAAGCTATATTATGACTAAAGTAAACCAAATAAGCACAAAAAGCACATGGATAAGCAATGATAAGTACTTATACAGTAAAATGGAATATTACACTAAAACTTGAAATTTTTAAAACTTGAAAGTAGAAAACTTCAACTCTAGCTTTACTAGAGTATCTTTAAGCTCAACAAGCTCCAGCTTATTCAGAGAATAAGCTGGTAAAGTCCATCTTGCCCCTCCATTGTAGGCAACTTCCAAAGCTTTCCACAGTCTAATGCAAAGGTACCCTGTGATTATTTGTTACTGAATTTTTTTACCTTTTTTATGTTTTCTTATGATTAATACTAACCTAAGTGAGCTTATGACACAGTAACATTAAACTTAGAACATGATTGAAGCCAAAACAGAAAATGTGAATTGTAATGAGAAACTGAATTGAGACTGAAATACTTGAATTTTTGATTACCAAAAGATCAAATTACAATGTTGAAACAGATTACAAGCTTTTGAAAGCAAATTTTACAACTAAAATCTTAAATTAAGCTAATTCGACACTAAAATATAACTAAATGACTACACCCTCTTCATTTCTCTATCTTCTTCCTTTTATAGAGCTCCATTAGGGTTTATGATGATCTCTGAGTGAATTCTTGACCATTGGAGGCTTCATCTTTAATCTGAACCCTTGATTGAGATTTTGACGCCAAAATGAGAAATGGGATTTAACTGTTTTTTATAGCAATTTGGGGTGGTGCATTTAATGCATTTGGCTTGTTAGGTATACATGGTGGGTTGGGCGGTGGATGTGATGGAGATGGTGGGGGGTGGTGGAGGTGACAGGTTGCAAGCAAGTGGGAGGGAAGGGGTGGAGAAGGTGGGAACGGGGGTGTGTTTGATTTGTTATAAAAAAAAGGTTGGGCTTGTTTTGTTGTTGGGCCAGGGTAAAGGTTGGGCCAAGGAGGGTTGGGGTTTTATTATTGCGTTGGACTGGATAAGGGGTTTATGGGTTTGGGGTTTATAATAATAAAAGGGTCCGTTTGGTTTGTAGTGTAATAAAGCCCAAGGACTAAATTTGTAATTTCTGATTTTTGAAGGGTTTGGTTTGCCAACTTGTCCAAAGTATTCCAAGGGTGATTTCTTGCCAAGTGTGAATAGTATAAGGTCTTTAGTTGACTTTTCCACTTTTTGATTCTCTAGGGACCTTTTCTGCCAACTTGGAAACTTGAGGGACCAATTATGTAATTTCACNGGTGGTGCATTTAATGCATTTGGCTTGTTAGGTATACATGGTGGGTTGGGCGGTGGATGTGATGGAGATGGTGGGGGGTGGTGGAGGTGACAGGTTGCAAGCAAGTGGGAGGGAAGGGGTGGAGAAGGTGGGAACGGGGGTGTGTTTGATTTGTTATAAAAAAAAGGTTGGGCTTGTTTTGTTGTTGGGCCAGGGTAAAGGTTGGGCCAAGGAGGGTTGGGGTTTTATTATTGCGTTGGACTGGATAAGGGGTTTATGGGTTTGGGGTTTATAATAATAAAAGGGTCCGTTTGGTTTGTAGTGTAATAAAGCCCAAGGACTAAATTTGTAATTTCTGATTTTTGAAGGGTTTGGTTTGCCAACTTGTCCAAAGTATTCCAAGGGTGATTTCTTGCCAAGTGTGAATAGTATAAGGTCTTTAGTTGACTTTTCCACTTTTTGATTCTCTAGGGACCTTTTCTGCCAACTTGGAAACTTGAGGGACCAATTATGTAATTTCACCAAACTTTTCACACAAGGACTATTTTTAACAATGTTTCACAATACAAGGACCATAATTGTTATTTTCCAAAAGATTTTAATCTCAGGGACTATTTTTGACACTTTTGCAAAGTTCAGGGACTAAACTTGTAAACTTTTGAAACTTTTCATCAAAGGACTAATTATGAAAACTTGTGATTTTCTAAGGACTTTGGTTGACGTTTCTTTCAAAATAAATGCTTAGGGACTAGATTTGACAAGTTTTGAAAGTTGAGGGACTGAAACTGCCAATTGTGCAAACTTTGTTCGTTTTTCATTTTTTTTCAAACATTTTGCATCTAAAACATATAAAACATAACCCTGGGATATTTTTAGTATTTTGATGCATATTTGGGTGTTTTTGGATGTTTTGGCAGTTCAGATACGACAAAAATGATGAGTATTCACACACTCATCACTTGTATTCACCCTTTACCCACTAAAACCTATGACTCTCACTCAACCTAGTGTTGACTTTTAAGCATGTATCCTGGGTATACGAGCACTTTAGGAACCTTAGCACGGTGTGACACTGGACATGAGGATGTCTATAATAGTTATCATTCATTAGTTTTTCCGTAACATGGAGTCTTTGGGACCTCACTTTTGGTAAAAGTATAACTTTTACTATAAAAAATCTGATGAATAAATGAATGATAACACCTTTTTAAAAACGTCTCTTTTAGAGTCGTTTTCTATTATCTTGTCTTTGCTTCCATGAAGTAATACCCGAACTCTAAATCCGCTGCGATCTATGAAAAATGGGGGTGTTACAATACATGCTTACCACTTGCTTTAAATCGAATAAAAGTCTTTTTCTTTGGATGTTGCACAAGTAAACTACTTGCCACCACTACATATATAAATTCTTGAATCTAATCACTTGCGAGTGAACGCGAATATAATTGATAGATCTATTGGAGTTTGAAAACTCCCGTTGGTATTACCTCTCTCTGGAGGATACCAATTATAAGTATTATATTTGACCATTTGAAGGATTAACTTTGGCATGTTATCCTTCCCATCCCATCATGGTAGGGTCTGTAGTGCCCCATGATCTGGACTGTTAACGTGTGGTTCATGAGCTTAGTGCAACATACCCACTCTTGATAATTGTACATGCATTACAATTATCACACACACTACACTTTCCTTGAAGGGTGTAACAACTGAACCCTGTGGGACTTGTATTCACTATCGCTTAAACCTATGACTCTCACTCAATACCTAGTGTTGACTTTTTAAGCATGTATTCTAGGTATATGGCTGCTACGGATCTATGGCATGGAGCGGCACTGAACTCAGAGGACTTTCAACCCTGTTATCATTCAAATACTATTTCACACTTAGATATAAGGGACCTCTTCTTAATTGAGAACTCTGATATTTTACTGAATGATAACATATTTATAAAAATGTCTCTTTCGATTCGTTTTCTATTACTGTAACTGTGATTTCATGAAGTAATACCCCAACCCTAAATCCGTTGCGAACTGTGAAAATGAGGGTGTTACATTATACACTAGCAAATTTCATGCAATCCTAGATAAACACTAAGTAAATTAGCCTAGCATAGCAAACAAATAACAAGCACACATATAATCAACAAAAGATATATATATATATATATATATATATATATATAGTAAACTGCCTGTGACGGTTTCAACCTTTGGCTGTGACGCCATCACCTCGCCTTCTTTAATTTAGGATTTTTCTTGTCAAGTAAACTTAATTTTTGATTCTACTAGCTTTATTACAGTACTAGGATAGTTATAGGTTGCCTAAGATCATATTGGAACCCTTGCCTAAGCTTTGATCACTAAAAACTAGCTTGTTACATTTTAAAACCCTAATTTATGTCAAATTACCTTTTATATGCTAAAAGCCCTTATCATAAGCTATAAGCTAGTTTAGGCAACTTAGTTAAGCTAATATTAGTTAACCATAAGCTAGGAAACCTTTTTGTTTCATAAAAATATAATTTGCATGGAATTAGGACTAGTTTTGCAAAGTTTTCCATGCATAGGGGTATATATGGTAACTTTCTGAAAATATTAAGTCTAGGGACTATTTTTGACATTTCTTAAAACTTATAAGTATAAGGACCCTTTTTGCAAAGTTATATAACCTTATGATAAAAAGTAAAATAGTTATAAACTTATAAGGACTAGTTTTGCAAATGTTTTAAAGTTAAATATATAAATGATAAATTTCGAAAACTTATAAGTCCAAGGGTCATTTATGCCATTTTCCTAAAATATAGAAGTATATGGACTAATTGTGTCAAGTTTAGATAGTTAATAATATAAGTTTATAAGTTTAAGGTAGATTTTGTAAATATATAAACTATAAGGGTATAAAGAAAGTATTTTCATTTAAAACAAAAAAAAACTACCTTTTACTTAACAACATAACACAATAGTAGGGAGCTTCATGTGAGGGTGATGCGCGTGGATTGCAACACGCACTACGTTTTACTTCTCGAGGGATCTCGAGAAGCTTGCAATCCCCACCAGGCAGTGTACCGCCTGACGATGTATTATAGTGAATGGCAAGTACCGGGGGATTTGATCGTTCTCTTCACGGAAATAAGTGTTCGTTAGCTAAAAAGCTACTCTAATCTAGGTCTAAGGGTGAGGAAGATTCTTTTTGTATTTTTTTATATTTTATGAAAGCAGGTAAACTCTGGTTTTGGAGGATAGGGGGGCGAAATTCGTTGCGTCAACTAACCAAGTTATCTACTTCTAAGCTACTTATCATTTTTGTATTTTTTTTGTTTAGCAAGAAAATTAGTGGGTGGAGAAATAGGTGTTTACTTAGATTTCATTACTCCCTAACTATTCTTTTATCATGTATCTAGTATGTTGAGTTTTGCTTGGATGACCGGGTGTCATTCTAACAGAGTCGAGGGAGTGCGTTCAATTCCTAACTCTAGTACAGTTCTACCTCCTCTAAACGGATACGTCAAGCATCCTATCATGGGAGCTCACCGCGATAGCAACCTATGCATGAAATACTA
>LBNU01011238.1:8514-18644 GCA_014162995.1 Artemisia annua
TTTAGTTAGTTAATTAGGATTAGTGAATTAAATTATAATTAGTGAATTTGATTTAGATTAAGTGAAACGTTTATGGTTCGAATAACGTGTCGAGAATTTGTTCCGTCATTTCATGAATTATATTATATCGTGACAACGATATATAAATATAATAAGAAAAATTTCAAATTTTTCGGAGAAAATGGGAATTAATAATAGTAACAGAGGATTATTATTTATTAACGATAATCATTACAAAGGAATTTTTACAGGGTTCTACATTAGTTAACGGCAAAGGCAGATGCTGATGTTCCTATACCTAAAAAGACTAATAAACAAGATAGGCTTGCTTCTATTCTTGGTGTGTCGCGACCGGAAGAGACAATTGTATATGTTCCAAAGCAGGTTAGTACTTATTTTTATCAGATGTTAATCTATTTATACTCTTTTTGTTATCTAGGTTAGTTGATGAACATATTAAATTTATGCACTTTAGTTATATACTTGTTAGTTGATGAACATATTAAATTATTATTCATGTATTATGTGTTTTTAGCTATTATGTTAACATAGGTTCATCAGTTAGTTTATTTGTGTTACCACATGTTATGTTATCACAAGTTAGGAGTTATCATAGGTTCATCTAATATAGTCATGTGTTATCATAGGTTCATCAGATATCATAGTTTATCAGTTATTGTCCTGTGTTATCTTAGGCTCATCAGTTATCATAGTTTCATCAGTTATTATAGGTTCATCAGTTATGATAAGTTCATCAGTTTGATCATCCAATTGTTATTGTCTTGTTTTTTGGTCCAAAATAGGTTAGTACTAAGGGTTCGCGAAAGATGATTAAGAGCAGTGTTGAGCGTTCACTTAATCCAAGTGGGAAGCGTAGGAAGAACTGTAGATTCTGCAAATCTAGCATGAAGGATCATAATCAGGCGAAGTGCAATGCTATCAGAGCTCAAATTGCTGCTAAGAAGGCTAGTGATAAAGCTACTGTAAAGGAGATGAAGCAGAAGGCGAGATTGGCTGCTAAGAAGGTGAAGTTGTCTGAGAAGAATGCTTGTGTAGTACTAGTGGTCTGTTTATAACATAAATTGAAGTTGTTGATAAGAATTTTTTTGATATCATTGAAGTAACTTGATTTTTCTGTTAGACAAAATAAATGGACATTTTTTATTTTATTTTTTTTGATCCCAAGTAACTTGAATTTCTGTTAGGACAAAATAAAGTAAACTTTTTTCAGGTTCATCAAATTTTAGTTATAAAAGTCCTTTTGTATAATATCAATTTTACTTATAAAATCTTTTTTTTTTTTGTTTTTTTATATATATTGAAAAATAACTTTAATCAGTTATCAAATTTTATTGTTAGTTCATCAATTTTATTAACAACAAACTGAATAGTTCTGTTTAAACTAAAATAACTTGTCCATACCAACCAACCAAAATCCACTTGTTATTAATTTAAAAAACAATATTTTTAGCTAAAACATTACCTATACATCAGGAGTTGTTTCGAAATCCCAAAATACTGCCATTCCAACCAAACAAAAACTATTAACTAACGGCAAACTATTTAAACATACCGCGAAATACTTGCCATTCCAAACAACCAAAAAACTGTACTACCTCAAACTATTTATTACCATACCAAAGCAGATTTACTTTCTTTCTATATTGTTTTCTTGTTCCTTTTCCTTCTCTTAGCCAAACCCAAGCATCATAAGGCCTTGTTTCCTTAAAAATAAGTTTCCATGTGGCCCTTCATGGCAAAAATTCCACAATCAACGTAACTTGTTGTGTGTTGCCATGGCATTTTCACATTAGCTACTTTAGTATTTTCAAGTGCTTGCGATATGTGATACCCATTTTCTTCAAGGAACTTTAAAAAGAGATATATCTGTAATAACAAATTATAAAGAATGAGCTCAATATAACTACATTGATGAACTACATTTAATAACATAACATTCTTACCAAATTGAACTAGCTTTTTCTGATATTATCTTTGATTATTTCTTTGTGATCCTATGTTTCAAGAACATGGATTGAGTTCTTTAAAGTTGAAAACAGAGACTAGTAGTGTTCTTCAGCAGCATCATCGGAAAAACATCGTTAAACATAGTGTTAAAATTTACAATTACTATAAGTTAATCAGTTTTTATCTTCATACAAACCAGTAAAATGAAAGAGCTTACTAGGTCAATGTCTTTGATAGATGATAAACAGAGATAAAAACAAAAGACCTCATGTTCTCCTCAAACTTTGAGTACTATCCAGCTTAAGTCTGAGAGAGAACGGTTTAGATGAACAAAGCTTTTTGAGAACCTGAAGTTTGGAGTAGTAGCTGTTGCAGGGTTTTTTTTTTTTTGCATTTCTCAGCTTTTGATTGATTACCACCAGTTTCTTTGCTTTTGTACTCTTTAGCTACAATTAAAAAAAAAAAAAAAAAAAAAAAAAAAAAAAAAAAAAAAAAAAAAATCTCAATGACCAAAAACAAACTGAGAACCAATAAAACTGGTTGAAGAAAAAAGCAAAAACTCTAAAAATAAGTTGTTGTTGTTTCAGACTTACTGTAATAGGCATAAGGCTTGTGCTTATAAACCAAATATTTTAAAATAAGCCCAATGCACAAGTAGAGTTATATAACCGATAACCTACTTTCAATAGAAAATAACTAGAATCGGCAATAATCGGCAAATACAATAACTGAATGAACCTACTTTCAATAGAAAAAAACTAGAAATCCGATCAATAATCGCAAAACAATAACCGATAACCTACTTTCAATAGAAAATAACTTAGAATCGCAATAATCGCAAAAACAATAACGATGACCTACTTCAATAAAAAAAGAACTATAATATATAATTCGCAAAACGAATAACTGAAACCTATTTCAAATAAAAAAATTAACTAGAAACGGCAATAATCGGCAAAACAATAACCGATGAACCTACTTTCAATAGAAAATAACTAGAATCGGCAATAATTGGCAAAACAATAACCGATGAACCTACTTTCAACAAAAAAATAACTAGAATCGATAATAATCGGCAAAACAATAACTGATGAACCTACTTTCAATAAAAAAAAATAACTAGAAACGGCAATAATCGGCAAAACAATAACCGATGAACCTACTTTCAATAGAAAATAACTAGAATCGACAATAATCGGCAAAACAATAACTGATGAACCTACGTCTAGAAACTGAAGAGATGTCATTTCACCAATGGAGGTTGGAAGCGAGCAGATCTTGTTTAAAGGGACTGAAAATTTCTTCAGATTCTCAAGTTCATACCCAATATTGGTGGGTATGTATGTGAGCTTACTAAAGCTGGCATCAAGTTCGACCAATGACCTGAAACAAGAGTATTATGTGAATTTGAATAGTCAGATTAAATCTTGATATTCTGAACCTGAGTGGCAACTTCAGTGACCTTACATCACTTCCATTCACAATTGGCGATCTGACAAACCTCAAATAACTTGACATCAGCAACAATCAAATCCGTGAACTTCAGTGACCTTACATTACTTCCATTCAATAACTGATGAAACCAACAATAACTGATTAAACAAACAATAATCAACAGTAACTGAACAATAAGTGATGAATCAAACATACTTTCAAAACAATAACTGATGAATCAAACAATGGTTTTAAAAGCCAGTCGGTCTTGGAATTGTTTTGATCAAGGTTGGACTCTCATTTGAGACTTCCTTACTGCTTCCAGATTCTAAAAAAATTATTAAAAAAATTAAAATCATATTAGCAATAACTGATGATCAAACGCATTAGCAATAACTGATGAACCTACTTTCAAATAACTGATGATCAAACGCATTAGCTATAATTGATGAACTTATTTTTCAAATAAATAATGATCAAATGCATTAGCAATAACTGATGAACCTATTTTCAAATAACTAATGATCAAACGCATTAGCAATAACCGATGAACCTATTTTTCAAATAAATGATGATCAAACGCATTAGCAATAACTGATGAACCTACTTTCAAATAATTGATGACCAAACGCACTATCAAAATAACTATAATCGGCAAAATAATAGCTGATGAATCAAACAATAACTGATGAATCAAACAGTAATTAGCGGTAACTTAACAATAACTGATGAATCATACATACTTTTCAAAACAATAACTGATGAATCAAATAATAACTCATGGTTTTATACCTTTAAAAGCCGGTCGGTCTTGGAATCGTTTTGATCTCCTTTCTCCCAAGGTTGAAATCTCATTTGAGACTTCCTTACTACTTCCAGATTCTAAAAAAATATTAAAAAAAAAAATCAAAATCATATTATACAAAAATAAAGTAAAAAAATAAATTGATAAAAAAAATCCTAATTCTTATGCATTTTATTTTGTAAAAAATATGCATTTTATTTTCTAAAAAAATAAACAGATAAATCATATTTCTTATGCATTTTACTTTCTAAAAAAATCCTAATTCTTATGCACAAACTAAAATTAAAAAAAAAAAAATTAAATTAAATTAAAGCATAAATGATTAACCCTAAAAATTAAATTAAACTAAAATTACCAGTTTGATTCATCTTTTTCGAGCGTATAATGTGTTTTAATCGATGGGAGATGATCGAAAATAGAAACCCTAAAAATTTCCCCAAATTTTGATTGGTTTAGAGAGAGAAAGTAATTAGCGAGATTGTTTAGAGAGTGAGAAGAGAGATTGAAATGAATAGAGATGAGAAGATGGAGGGAATTGATATGACGGTTTTTGGGTGGTTAAATGATGGCTTTATCCTTTTAATAGGAAGGAGCGCCTTTTTTTCCCCATTTAATTTGGACCGTGAGATTGAAAATAAAGATGATCGGACGGTTGGAAAGTCTTTTTAGACTTTTTAATTTGTCTCCCCTTTGTAGGGGATCGCAACTCTTTAACTCTAATGCATTAACTATCTTTGTTAGGATGCACTAAATGTGTTAAATGTGCTACATCGATATTATAGGAGTAAATTACATGGTTCGTCCCTGTGATTTGGGGTAAATCCCTAATTGAGTCCATATCTTTTTTTTGTTGCATGATTGATCTGTTTGTTGAAACTATTGCACACCGTTCGTCCTTATCGCTAACTGTCGTTATCTTCTCAATCGTCAAGTGGCAATGTTAGTCCATTAACCAAGCGATCGTTTGCCACGTTAGTCCTTTACACTAACATTCGTTTTTAATTAAATAAAAAATTGGTATTTTTATGTAACTCATCCGTTTTCTTACGTTTTTGTAAGTTTTTATACGTTTTCGTCCGTTTTAATATGTTTTCACCCGTTTTGCTACGTTTTAGTCCGTTATTATACGTTCTCGTCCTTTTTTACACGTTTTTGTCTGTTTTCACACGTTTTCGTCCATTTCTCTTACGTTTTCGTGTGTTTTTATACGTTTTCGCCTGTTTTTTATGTTTTCATACGTTTTCTTATGTTTTTGTCTGTTTTTATAGGTTTTCGTCCATTTTCATACGAGTTCGTCCGTTTTTACACATTTTCATCTGTTTTTACATGCTTTCGTCTGTTTTTAACTTGAACCAGTCATTTATTTATTTATTTTTATTTTTTTTTAAAGCAAGGAAATATATATATATATATATATATATATATATATATATATATATATATATATATATATATATATATATATATATATATATATATATATATATATAACCAAAAACCATAGAACAAACAACCATGAGACCCAAACACTCCCAACAAGGAAATTGAGAGGGATGAGTGATGGCTCAGGCAATAAATAATAATATATAAATATTATTATTATTATTATTATTATTATTATTATTATTATTATTATTATGCTATATTTACTTATTTATTTGACAATATTTTTGTCAAAAATTTATAGATTTTGTTTTTAATAAATTCACATTTGAACATAAACTTAATAAATTTTCTTCACATTGAAGATAAACTTTTTACAAAAACATATTAACCAAATTTGTTTCAAATTGCATCTAGTTTCATGTCCAATTTTTTCATAATAAACTGTAAATTTTAATTTTTTACGTTAACTTTATAGTGCATTTTAACTGTGAATATATTTTTATTATTTATTTATTTTGCAATTATTTCTTATTATAATATATACTAAAAACCATTGTGGATACTGTAGCTACGGTACGCACGTCAATTTTCATTTTAAACCTTGAGGTTATTGATCAATTGCAAAGTTAGTCCTTAACGGCCGTTACCTAACAGTTGTGACTTAAATTTGCAACGGAGCAATAACTTCAGGGACTGTTTCTATGCAAATATTAAGCAGAAACAGCCCCTAAGGTTAACTTTTAATTTCAGTGTTAGTCCCTAAGGACTAACTTTGCAACAAGCCGCCACTTTCAGGGGCTAAAACGGAAAATATTCTTGCTACAGTACCAAACAATTCAGAACGGTAGCTGCTACAGTGCAGTACAGTGGGGAATAGTGCGTGTATTGTTCCTAAGCAATTTATGAAAATTGTCCCTCATGTTAGATGTAAATCGTACAGTTAATCCCCCGTTACCAATCTTTTGCAAATTTAGTCCTTAATAACAAAAATATATTTTTTTACGATCGTTTTTTTTTCTGAGTTTAGATTAACCACAACATTCCCGCAGCAACGTGCGGGAGCGGCCCACTCGTTTTAACTATTGTTTGTTGTCAAATTTTTTCATAATATTTTGCGTGCATATTTGCTCAGAATGATCTGGGGATTTAACTATTTTACGAGTGGTGGATTAAGGATCTGAAAATATTTAAAAATCACAAATTGAACAGAAAAGTCACGGTTCATTTAGATAGTGAAGATAAATGTTTTTCACCTCAATTTTGAAAACTTAACACTAAAATCTAGTGTGAATATTGCATATTCAAAATAAAATGAATTATGAATCTAATTTATTTTGCCAGCAGCAATTTAAGATCTGAATCATGAAAAACATGAAAATGAAAAAAAAATAAAATTAAAAAAATAAAAAATAAAAAAATTAGAAAAAAAGTATGAATCGCTGAAAAAAGTATATAAAAATTGTCAAAGAGGTGGAGAGCCCAGATCTATCCGCAAACCCCCATCTAAAAATTACATCCGCACCTAATTGCTATACGTGTGATCCTTAGTCGCATGTATAAATTGTAGTACAAGTTTGGGTTATATCTTGTACACTAATTTAACAAATCACTCCAATACTAAACAGCTTGATTTGTTTTGTTTGAAGTTAATTCTAATCATGGAAGATTTTTTGGGTAAAGGGGAGTAATCCTGCACCCTGGTAAATATATTAGCCAAAAAACTTTTAAGTACAATGGATATGGGTGAAGTCCCACATCTCAGCCCGTTACATAGGCTAAAAGCTTACATAACAAGATACTTCCTAATTTCTAAAAACTAGAAATCAAACCACAACTCAAATGATAACATAAGAACAACGAAATGAATTACTTCCTAGGGCCTTGAAGCTTGGTACCATAAATGGCATTAAAAGCATCCAAATTACCGGAAAGATCATACACCTGGTTCGCATAATCATCATAGTCATCATAATCATGGAAGATTAGTAGAATCATTTGAGGATTTTTATCATGGCCTTAGCATTGTGGAGTGATCATCCTATGACATCGAGGTCATCATCCGCAAAGTGGATGTGCGAAATATAAGACTTGTCTGTTTCAAGTTTTCAACCTTAGTCCCTTTGAAACTCTTTCTATTTTTTTCTTCTAAGAGAACAACATTAAGAGTTTTAAACTACATAATAGAGTGGTAAGAGGAAAGACGATCACTTGTGTGTGTTTCATTATGAATTTCTAAGTTCGCAACTTCTTGCATAAACGAGGTTTGAGAACACTCTCTACGGTTACTTCCTTGGTCAACGCCTTGCGTTTCCTGTCGTTGATTACTATGTACGCAATGCATGGGCAAAGTTTGGTGTGCAAAAGGTAATGATGAATGCAAAGGGGTTCTTCTTCTTTAAGTTCACTTCGAAGAAAGGTGTTGATGATGTGCTTGAAAACGGTCCTTGGTTGATCAGAAATGTTCCTATTATTCTCAAACCATGGAATTTGAACACAAATCTACTTAAAGAGGATTTGACTAACATCCCGGTGTGGGTCAAGTTCCATGATGTTCCCCTTGCTATGTTTTCTGATGATGGCCTCAGTCTTCTAGCCACACTGATTGGCACGCCCAAAAGGTTAGATGCTTTTACAAGCCAAATGTGCAAGGAATCGTGGGGCCGTAGTAGTTTTGCTAGATGCATGATAGAAGTGAAGTCGGATGAGGTGTTGCGGGATAGCCTCACTGTTGAGATACCATTACTTGATGGTTCGGGTTCGACTATTGAGAAGATTCGGGTTGAGTACGAATGGAAACCACCTCGGTGTGATAACTGTAAGATCTTTGGTCATACTCTGAGTGATTGTCCTAAAGTCGTTGCACCTCCAGTTCAATCTACTAAGTCTGTTAATGATGGTTTCATGACTGTCAATAATAGAAAGAAAGGTAAGCAAGGTGGTTCTACAACTCAGGGTAATAGAGGGTTTACTAAACCAGTTGTGGGTAAGCAGTTTCAGTATCAACCCAAGAAGACTCCAACTGAACCTAAGAAGGTGGATGGCACTAAGAAGAGGACTTCTGATGTGCCTAGTACGAGTGGCACGAAGATTTCTACATCTAATCAGTTTGATGCCCTTAATATTGATGATGCGGATGCTTTTGGTACTCCGTCTAATGATAACAACAAGGATGTGGATGCTGGTAGTTCAATGGAAGTTAATGCGGATAAGTCTAGTAAGACAGCTAGTACAATTGAAGTTAATAAGGATGAGTCTAATAAGACAGGTAATACTATGGAAGTTAATGAGGAAGAGTTGAGTAAGGGTTCTACTCCTATTGTTGAAAAAATTGGAAAGCTTGAAAAGTTACTTATTGATGGTAGAGCAACTCTTGTGGATGATAATGGTCATCCTATCCCGTCGACCTCTGCCACTAAGAGGGGAAACCCATTTTCAAAGGTGGGAAAAATTGTGGTGTCTGATTCTGAAGACGAGGTTGCCAACCCATTTGATGAGTCTGCTAATCTTTTTGGTGGGGGGCAAGAGTTTGAACAAGAGTATGATGACTACGATGATTATGCGAACCAGGTGTATGATCTTCCCGGTAATTTGGATGCTTTTAATGCCATGTATGGTACCAAGCTTCAAGGCCCTGGGAAGTAATTTACCTTGTTGTTCTTATGTTATCATTTGCGTTGTGGTTTGATTTCTAGTTTTAGAAATTAGGAAGTATCTTGTTATGTAAGCTTTTAGCCTATGTAACGGGCTGAGATGTGGGACTTCACCCATATCCATTGTACTTAAAAGTTTTTGGTTAATATATTTACCAGGGTGCAGGATTGCTCCCCTTTACCCAAAAAAACTATGACATAGGACGAATTGCCGCGAGTATGCTATTTAGCCATCAAGCTAAATAAATAAATAAATAATTTTGGAGAAATCTTTTATACTACTGTATTACAAAACCAATTCAACGAGTCTGCTTCCTTGAAGATCGAGAAAGACAACATTTATTTTATTTTATTTTATTTTATTTTATTTTATTTTATGTATTTTGGCCTACTGTGATTTCGTTAATCAGGGTAGGACTATCTTTTATTTGGATTATAAGAGGTCTTAGGTCACTAATACCCGTACAAAAGGTTAAAAGGATTTTTTTTTATTATTTTTTTCTTTTTTTTATGTTCTCGAAAAAGTTAAAAAAATTCCATAAGATCGGTTATGTTGGCGCATAAAAAAGTTGTGAAGAAAGTTTTTCTAATTTGAAGTTTTTATACGTTTTTTAATCCAAAAAAAATAAAATTTTGATGCACAAAAAAGTTTTAATGCACAAAATTTCAACTTATAGTGCGATGCGCAATCAAATTTTGATGTAAAAGTCAAAAGAAGTTGATTCCACCTATTAATTTTTGATGCACAAAAAAAATGATTTAATGAACAAACGCTTTTTTTCATAATTCTTTTCAGTAAAATTATCCATTTTTAGAAAAACTTACTTTGCAACTTTTTTATGCACCAACGTACTCGATCTTGTAGAAACTTTTTAGAAATTTTCGAG
>LBNU01011239.1:15177-33854 GCA_014162995.1 Artemisia annua
TTAGGTTAGATGTAGTTTGTGCCATGTGCGAAAGTGACTTTGTATGCTTGATTATTTATCTGATGCAGTAGCTATTGAACTGAGATGCAGTAACTTTTACTTGCATAAGCTTATGATGCAGTTGATCCCAATGGAAATATTACAATTAAGTGGGACATTATTAGTTGGACTCCTGATGGCTATGTTGTAAGTACTAATTTACTCTTTGTTTTGAATTTCCTAATCATCCATAGTTTATGTCAAAGCTATTTCATTAAAGATTTAATATATTAGATTTTGAAACTTTTTCGTTCTCTGTAAATTTACTATGTTCGACATGTTGGACATTCTAATGAGTTTGAGAATTTGTGTAGGCGGTTGTTACCATGTACAACTTCCAGCAATACCGTCACATTTCACCTCCGGGGTGAACCTTAGGATGGACATGAGCTGAAAAAGAGGTAATATGGAGCATGATGGGTGGTCAACCAACTGAACAAGGAGATTGTTCAAAATACAAAACTACATCTCCACACTGCTGCAAGAAAACACCTTCAATCGTCGATTTACTGCCCGGGACTCCTTACAATCAGCGGATAGCAAAATTGCTATAAGGGCGGGTTATCAACTCGTGGGCTCAGGAACCAAAAAATTACGCTAGCTCATTTGAATTTAGTGTTGATGCAGCCATAACCATTATCAAAATAGTTAAACCGCCAAAGAACTTTACATTGCTTGCACCAGGTCCTGGGTATAATTGTAAACCAAATGTAGTTGGTAAACCATTAGAATATACGCTTTTCTATTATTTAAGGATTTGTATATTGTTTATGAAAGAGCATTGAAGACACAAATTTTCAAGTTGGTCTTTTTTTATATATAAGTTGTACATGTATACTGTTTATGACATGCATTTAAGAATTTGTATATTGTTTATTAATTTTACAAAATGAGTTAGTACTTCATTTCATCCTTTTTATAAGTTGTACATGTTTATATTGGTCCAAATCTTCATTTCATCCTTTAAATATATTGCATCCCTGTTAATTTTCTACTGCATCACTGTTGATTTTCTACAGCATCACAGTGTTAAGTGTTGCAAAAATCGGCCGAATCGGCGATTAATCGGTAATCGGCCCAGGACCTTGGAGAGAATTCCACGGAAATCGGCCGATTAATCAGCCGAGTCAAGAAAATCGGCCGATTAATCGGTAAAAAATCGCTAATCGGCCCCGGACCGCCTCAGTACCGATTCACGATTTTTGCAACATTGCAGTGTATAAATCTAATGGATCACAAGGATGTAAATTACTACATCGCATTGTATATAAACTTAATGTATCACAAAGATGTAAATTACTGCATCACAATGTATAAATCTACTGAATCACAATGTTATAAATTTGCTGAATCAATATATATAAATCTATTGCATCATAATGTATTTAACTGGTACATCACAAAAAAAAAAATGATTTTCACATTCTAATCTAGAAGTAGTGCTTCCTTTTCTTTGGAGCTAACTGGGGAGCAGATGATACATCTTTAGAGTTCTTCCTTTTCTTTGGACCCATTTGGCTAGTTGTCGTGATTGGTGTTGAGTAATTAGCGTTTTGTGCTATCGATTTGGAAGGTCTGGATGCTGATATCATGACTGGTGTGTGGTAGACAGGAAAGTTTGCTGAAACAACAACATATAACAACTTCAGTAACTATGCATACATTCATCAAATAACTTACACAAACATATTGCTAATAAGCGATTTTAGTAACACTCAAGCACCACATATACTAGAAATACTATTGTAAAATTAGTAAATTGACTACAAATTAAGCTAATGCAAGTCGCATAATAGAAAATAGATAGGTGAATCACACCATCTACATCAAACATTACGCGCCTAACCTAATATAGACTCATATGCCACATACAATACTCTACTGCATTAGTGAATCACACCATCCACATCAAACATTGAATCACATACACAAACACTTTTCGACACTTAAAATACTAGGCGCCTAACCGACTGTGATGCAGTATAATTTAAACAATGATGCAGTTAGAAACACGAGTGATGCAGTAACTAGTGTCTAGCTTAAAATAAGACATTCTTCAATTATTGAAGAAAGGGAATCATCAGTAGATTCTTGTAGCTTCTATACTCAAATTAGAGATATATCTTCATTCATTATCATTACAAATCTCATTCATACACAGCTAACTAGTGTCTAGCTTAAAATAAATAAGAAAAATTCCAGGTAATTTGTAGAGGAAACATGGTTTCATAGGGAAATCGATGTAAGTAGCGCCCTGAAAACCTGCTTGGTGACCGGTTTTCTTACATACCTAAAATACACATCACATCACATCACATAAACACATTAATACACAAAGGGCCAAGTGGTCATCTACAACAAAATGTAGCATATTACACATATCGTATAACACTAATGTCACACAAAAAAATGTTGCTAGCTACACTAAAAAACCTCCTGACCTCTAATGTGGGTTGACTTGTTGGAAATTTATCCACTGTAAGAAGATGAAAGCAAACTAAACCAGTGACCACTTTTCTTTATCCAAAGCAATTGCCAGCGGCTCCAAATATCTGCCTAGAAATGACACTATTAATACCTCAAGTAATAAAGACTAAGCCGTAGCATGCAACCCAGCTACGACGTAATATTGAAAACTACCAAGCTACGCCATAGTTAGTAATTGGACTACAGCGTAATGATGAAGATAAGAGCTGTACGCCCGTAACAAGTCATTGAGTTACGGCGTAGGAGATATTTTATGAAGACTACGACGTAGCACTCCAACAAGCTACGCCGTAGAGGTTATGAACAAAGACTACGGCGTAGTCCTACCATACAACTACGCCGTAGCATTGACGGGCACTATAAATACCAATGGAAATTCGTCTATTAAGTGCCAAGTTCCTCTCTCCCAAACCTTCACTAGGGTTTGGGGAGAACGACCCAGAAGAAGAATGAAGAGCAAGAAGACTAGAGAGATGGCGTCTAATTAGACTAGGAACATCCTAGTCTAATACATGTTCGAATTCTATTATGTTTTTACATTCCATGAATTTTTTCTATTAAGATTTGGTTTAGTTTATCATTCATGTTTATCTATGTAGAAGTTTTCTTTGCTTGTTTGCTATCCTTTCGTTTCGGTAGTGTTAAAGCTTGGTAGTATCTACGAGTCTAGGTGAATTAACCCTAGGACCCTAGACGAGTAGGTTGTGGGGATTGGTAAGAATTGGCCATAGTACTACCTTTCCTTATGTGCGAATTAACCCTAGGACCACCTAACAATTGGATACGCTTAAGAAGCTAGAGGAAATCTAAGATCTGACCATGCCGGGTTCCACTAGAGCAAGTCTATTAAACATGGCACTTAATGACTCTTGCATCTTCGTAGGTTCACGCCGCCCGATGAACTCTCGGCTTTACAATAGTCGAAAATAGGACAAGATGCAAGATAGGGCTGACGATTTGACCATTTGACTCTTGTCGACTTTTACCCACTACGTAGAATGTTAGAATATGAATATTGCTTAACCTTAATATCTTAATAACCTATCCCTAGCTCTCTTACCTTTATTTCCTCTTTTGTTTATTTATGTCTTGGTTATTATTTACTCTATTCAACTAATACCCCTTTTTTAGTATTTATCTTAGTTCGCCAGAACAACAGCTCTTGGGACGACACTCAGATTTATCTAAAGGCATACTACACATGACCGGGTACACTGCCCGTTAGTATGTGTTAATCCTAAAACAGGATGAATAAAGCATCAAGTGTCTAAGCATTAAGTGCACAAACTTATCAACCTTTACTCCAACTTATGAACCTGTTTATACACAAGTGTTTTATAGACGTTATTGAATAGGACAAAGATGACTTAAGCTAGTTTGAACAAAATACTTACTTATTTTGTCTCTGTAATAATATTTTACTTTGGGTATAGGATAATGTTGCTTTCTGAATAGCAGTGATAAGGACTCTTTAGCCATTCAAGGTAAGTTTGACCTTTGCTTGATAAGGACTCTTCCTTATACGTTTCAAACTTATCCCGCCTTGTCCTGCCATTTTTTCAGTCTTAAGTCTTCAATCTTCATAGTCGTTGAGGAGACTACGGGTTCAATGAGTTATTGCCATCACTAACTGAACCCATCACTTTCTTCTTTGGTTCAGGTATCATTCACTGAGTCCCGCCTCACTGAATGGAAAGCCTTTATTCTTAGGATTGTCCTGAGCTTCCTGAAGATAACTCACTGAGTTACTATTCACTCAGTGACTTGGTTAATGTTTATTATTATACAACAATTAAGGTATTTTCTATTCAAATCCTAGTTTAGGTACACTTGACTTGAGTACTGAATGGACCCAACAATTCTCCTTTGAGCCAACTTTTCACCCGGGAACTTCGAAATAGTACCGGCTCTAAAATCAATGAATATCTTATATAGCATACTTATGCAGAAATCAACCTGCCAAATTATGAATTAATAATTACACGTCAAAACAAGTTTGGTTAGTGGCATTAGGTAACAAAAAGTAAATCATTTATCATTATCTTATTCTCATACAAATTTGTCAATTTGGTATTTGTTAAGCTAGAATACATGTAGAGACCATAAAATGGAAAAGAAAAGAATAAGCTTTAGAAAGGGTTAATACACAAAAAAGTTACTAAACTTTACAAAAAAGTTCGCCTAAGTTACTGAACTTTCATTTTGTTCACTTAGGTTACTGAACTATGAAACTTTTTTCACTCAGGTTACTGAAGTTATAAAAATATACTTTTTCAGGTTACTTAACTTTGAAACTTTGTTCAATCAGGTTACTAAACTTATCCAAAAATATATGTTCAGGTTACTCGGACTAAGACTGAATTTTCGAGTGTATGTTTCCCGAAAGTTCAGTAATCTAAGTGAACAAAATGAAAGTTCAGTAACTTAGGCGAACTTTTTTGTAAAGTTTAGTAACTTTTTTGTGTATTAACCCCTTTAGAAAACATATGCAAACAATAGAGTTTACATGCATGGGTTCCATTTACGTAACGTAGTTGCATCCTTGCTTGTCTCGAAATCAATATAAGGTTTTTTGAACACAAATCAACATAAGGTTAAAGATCTCATTTACTATCTACTATAAGTTGGGCAAAACATAACAAAAATTATTAAGTAAAGAAATTGATGAATACACTGAATGATTACATGACCATTCGGATAAAAACAAAAGAAATAATTGACATTTGACGACTCGTTTAAAAATATAATTTCCAAAAAGAAATAATTGACGAGTCACTATTCATTCTAACCAACACGTTTTTCTCCACCAAATATTCCAAACAAAGTTAATTTCTTAAATATTAAAAAAAAAAAAAAAAATTAAAAAAAGAAAAGAAAAAAGACGTAACTTTGCTGGTTCTAATTTCGAATAGGCCCCCGATGGAGTTTCTAACTAATATAGCTTTCAAATAGATCATAACAAGAAATATATATAGCCCGCCGCGTTGCGGCGGGGCTTTTTGTGGCAAGACAATATTTGGTTGTTGTGTACGAAATGCAATTGTTATGTTCTTTGCGCGTTGTTTTTTTTTTCTGTTATGGGTTTGGCAGTGTAGTATGTTTATCAAAATTTATATGTTTCAATATTTTAGTTTACAGATTTTATCACTTGAAAGTAACTTTGAGTTTTAAGATTTCAAGACAATGCAGCTGACTTATCACATCCTACAGTGTTGGTTTGCAATTTAGGAGCTAATTCTGTATTGAGTGTTTTTTTTGGGAAGTGTCATACTATTTTTTTATTAGTTTTTGTTTTAAGTTTAACTTATTTATAAACTTCTGGTGCTGGTTTTATTTACCATATTTCTTATTGGGTTAGGTTAGTGTGTGTGTGATGGATAGTTTGGCTAGACTTTTGGAGCTAGCTTACTCAGCCGGTTCAGTTTCGGCAATTGACATTATGCGTTTGGGTTTTCAGAGAGAGATTCAGGAGGAGCGAAGCTGGTTTTCGTTTTTATATGGTTGGTGTGTACATGTTGCTGATCGGGTGGCTTACTTGGATGCTATTATTCAAGAGTTGGAACTTTGTAGCAATGATGTGTCTATTGCTCAGCTGGTTGTGGAGTTAAGAGATGATGACGGCTTAGTGTTTATTGACTCTATTATGTATTTTAAGACCATTCGTGATTTCGAGGCTGAGAAGTTAGCAAACATGCAACTTTTCCTACAGGCATCCAGGGCACATCTTGAACGGCGGATGCAGTTTCTTGCTAGGTTTAATGCTATGTAATAGTTCTTGTGTTATTATGTTGTCTATGTAGGTAGGTTTAGGGCGTTTTGGTTTTTTAGTTTGGTTACTTATTTGTTGTTGTTCGATGTAATTTTTTTTTCTATTTTACTGGATATATATCTAGGTTATAAGTTTGTGTTGTGTCTCTAGTTATTTTCTGAGAAGTAATCAGTTTTTTGGCGCTAATTTTTTTGGGTGTATCGTTTGTGTATTAGTTTTTCCAATTATAATAGTGGTCATTATAATGTCACTTTATTGTACTGTCTATATTGTTTTTTTATAAATAGAGTTTTAAGGCTGGTAATTGGTTGTATATTTAGTTGGTTTATAATTTCGGCTGTGTGCGGTTGTATCGCTTTATGTTGTTTTTTGTGTATGCACGACGTGTTTTATTAAATGTTTTACAAGTTTGAAATAATAATGCATTCATTTTTATAAAGTTATATGAAGTTGGTTTTGCACAGGTTGATATGAGATCATGTTTTCGCGTACTCGTTTTTTTTTTTCTTTACGTTATAGGTGCAGCTAATGTATTTTTTTATTATTATTTTTGTTTTAGTAGCTATTTTGTTGCTGTTTCGTTTGTTATTTTTTTCTTCGAGGATATTTTTTTGTTTGCTATTTATTGGTACAATGGGAAAAGAGAAAATGGAAGTTATGTGGTGATTTGTAACCGTCTTGAAATACATGTGTACTTTTATATTCATTGGATCTTATAAGTCTTTGTATTATTCTATAAGCCTTGATCAAAGCTGATCAATCCGTAAATAAATGTCACATCGATTAATAGGCAAGTTTTACAAGGCATGATATAGAAACACACACGTGTACACCAAGTAGTAATGCAAATAATATAATACAAATCCAATTTTAAAATTAAAAAGTTATATAAATAAGTGTCCAAGCATGTACGTTTCATAAAAATAACAAAAATAACAAAAAAATAATTTGCCTTACTCAAACTCTTTCCCTAAACCCTTCCTTCCAATACTTAACAGGCCATGCACAGGCTAAAAAAAGCCCAACCGTGAAGCCCAAATAAAAATAGTTTTTTAATGAAAGAGCCCATCTCAACCTAATTAGTATATATAGAGAATACAGTATTTAGGTGTCATAAATTGCAGTTAGGAATTTTGGATGTATATTTTATTTAGAGCTTAACATTACTTGTTTGTGATAACTGATTTAATGTTATTACATTATGGACACATTCGTTTATAAGAATTTTGTTCAATTTTTTTTTTTACACGAATTCAACTATTTATAGTATATGTCTTTTTTTAGTGTTTCGAGACAAGTAAAAACGTAAAATACACAATGAACATGAACAATAATAAGTTTTCAACAATAGAAACAAATTTGAATTATTAATAGTTGATTATTTACATGGAAAACGTCTCAAGAATGTGACCATAAAGTTTTGACAAAAAAAAACCTCGGGAAACGCGACCCGTGAAACCCGACTAGGACCCAAAAATCTTGGGATAGTGTATTTAAAAGCAACCCAAATATTAAGTTTTTAACATATACGCCCGCCCGTTTATTAAAACTAACTTACAGGCCGTCCTCTGTTTGTTTTCATTTACACCAATTTTAGCCATATTTATGCCGAAATTATAATGCGTAATGAAGGAACTAAATTCTACCTAACCACTTAAGGGTGCCCTAGTGGTAAAAGGGCTTGTGACTATCACTCTAAAATGTGTGAGGTCTCAAGTTCAATTCCTGCTAGGTGCAAACAAACTTAAGTGACCACGCCAATCTCCTGAAAAGGGAGGGCTTCACCTGGTTTGAGTCTGTGTGGCGGTGGGTTCAAACCCCGTGGATTAGTCGGCCAAAAAAGTCGGAAACCATGGTTATAAAAAAAATAAAAATAAAAATAAAATAAAATAAAAAAGTCTACCTTATAAAACCAATACGAATGACAAGTTTTGTGTGAAATACCAATTCTACTGTTGTTTTAAGTGTGACTATATATCATCAAAAGTACTTTACAAGGATGAAACTGAAATTTTGCAGCTATTGTATAGTTTTACTCCGTAATATGTTAGTGTTAGGTTTATTGTTGTCATTTGATAATTATCCTGGTCAAATTTGACTGAAATCTTTTATATAATAAAACAAAACCCCTAGTGGGGACTTTTTAAATCAAATCATACCTTATTTAGTAATAATTAAATTAATTTAAATTTTCTTTAAAATATATTCAAAAAGAAAAAGGATAAAGTTTCCTGATTTGGTCGAATTTAGGAAAAACATTATTCTTCTCGCTCATGGTAAAAAAAAAACTCAAAAAACACATGTACCTTTTAGTTATTTTTCATAGTTTTAGGGGAAAAAATAAAATTAAATGAACAAAATAAGCGGACTATTCTATAGCGAAACCAAACGATACCTGACTCATTCATCCATAATATAAAACAACGACACTCGCAGAACCAACAATGTCGGCAACAGCAGCAACAGTTCATGTTATATGCATCAATTAATTGATGTGTATAATAACCTTAATATACCCTCACTTCCGTCATCGACATGTAACTATAGGAACCTTTTTTTGTATTATTATTATGAGAATATTGATGTTCAAGAGTTTGAACTGAATAACATCTTTGTGACTATGTTTATATATGATTAACTAGACGAGTACCCGTGCATAGCAACGAGATTTTATAACGACAGATAATTTTAGTGATAAAAAGAAGTTTATGGGTTATAAACGAAAAATAATAAAAGTTTGAGGATTTAGGGATTAAACATAATGTTTTGAAATCCGGTTCGACCCGGGTGGTTCAACCGGTAGAACCGTTTCGGTTGAAAAATATATCAATTTAAACCGGGACAACCCGACGGATTGGGTCGAAAAAACGGGTCAAACTAAACCGGTCAACCCGTTGTGTTTGAAGTGTCCCTGGTCAACCCGGTTTTCGATGTGTATTAATAGTTTTCTTTTGAAAAATATCATTTCCATTACAATTACAATAGGTTCTTTTATTTGTTTAGATTTAAGGTTTCAAGTTTCAAAATTTAACGTTGCTTGACTTTTCACTTTTTCATATTAAATATTTTTCGTTTATATGTAGTATAGATGAGTACCCGCGCCTAGCGGCAAGGGTGTCTAGTTTCGACCAAATTTTGACAGCGAATATATTTTATTGAAAAATTGAATTCAATCGAGTACTCGAGCTTAGCGGAGAAGCG
Source organism: Artemisia annua (assembly GCA_014162995.1). Lineage (NCBI taxonomy): Eukaryota > Viridiplantae > Streptophyta > Magnoliopsida > Asterales > Asteraceae > Artemisia > Artemisia annua. The sequence goes on from LBNU01011239.1 coordinate 24,674, forward strand.
GCAGCGCAGTTGTGTCTAGTTCGACAAGTTGACGGCGGATATTTTTTTAATCGACAAACTAGTTTTAGCGTCACATACCTTTGAAATGAATGTTTAACCTTTACTTTGCTCAATTTTATTTTACTTTACTAAATACAAAGCAACTTTTATAATATTAGTTAAAAAAGTTTATCTTAAATAAACAAAGTATATACATCTTTGACATTTTTACAGAAATTTTGGTTTATATAAGTTACGTAGTATTATCTAACGATTTTTCTTTTCAAAGTCATTTTTAAATAACAAATGCTACAAAGTTTAGTACTACAACTTAGATACAGGCCAACAAAAATTATACAACGACAATCCAAATAGTGCAAGATTAAAACATCATAACTACAACATTGACATATACGAAGGGAAATGATGTCTATTCATTACTATAATATACCCAACTTCTTTGTTTTTAAAGAAAAGACAATGTATCTTTAGATGATAATCTACATCATAGTATAAACGTACATAAGGTTTATTTTATTTTTTTTTGTTGTCTTCAATACATTCTTTTATTTCTATGTTGGCCATAAAGTTTAAGATATTTCCGAATATAATAAAAAACACAAAAACCAAGTATCCAAACACGATCTGAAAAAAAATCATAAACATAGCAGTTTCTGCCTAACAGTATATAACTCAAGATCTAAAATATCCTAACACTGTTTGATGGTGGCAGATAGCAACAAAACCATCAAAAAACGAAAACAACTCACCAAAACCTTAAAACCACCTGAGAGCATTCGCAAAAATTCACCATCTTGTTTCTCATAACACCATAAACAAAACCAACACCAAAACCAACTAAACGGAGCACCAAAACCAACTGAACCACCTACCACGAAACTTACCAACTAACCATAAGATTGTTGGTGACCTGGCAGACGCTGAAACGGGTGCGGCGCTGTCGTAGGTGTGCGTTAGAGAATTAGTTTCTAGTTTATGCCGATGAGAATAGAGCGAGCGAGGTTTTAAAGAGATATACAGTGCAATTTCGATGCAGGGTGTGAGTTATGTGCGTGCCGGTGGTACGGTTAGGAGAGATGTCTTTTGTGGTGTGGGTATTTGTGGCATGTGGTGTTTATATATAGACTTGTGTTTAGACCTATTAATTTGAAAAATATTGTATATTAAAAGAGAATAATTGTTACTATGTCAACATTGAAATCGTGTGTTACTGCCTTGCATAGTCAACCTTTCATTTTTGAGTTACCTGTAATAGTTGTCATTTCCTTTAATATGAATGACTGTATTCATTTACACCATATTTATATAACCTTTACCATATTAAAAGAGAATAAGTATGCATTACATCCCATTTAATTTACCTTTTGACCATTCAAACTACTCTCCTTTCAATTCACACGATTGACATGGCTGCTTTACACGAAATCCACAATTGCAAGGGTATTTTGGGGATTGACCAAAAAATTAAGATTTCACTTTTCCACTTTGACTATTTTTACTTTACTAGGCTAGTACCCGTGCATAGCAACTGAATTTCTAGCGGCAGATAATTAACGATTTGTGATATTGTAATGAGTGTTTTGTGTAGCGTTCAAAATAGAATGTGAACCGATCAGAATGTAATTGCAAACAATTGTATTATACGATAACTAAAGCCTTGAAAAAATTCTTAACATCGATCAAACAACATATTAAAACATTTAATGAAACTGAAAGTAAAACATTACATCAGTTATGAGATAAAACTAACAACAGACATTACTCGTCGCGTAAAACTTCTTGATACACGACATTTTGAGGTGTAGATTCCTGCTTGACGGAACTATTTGACTGGTTTAACCAATACCTTTGTTGTTCTATGGGATATCCCTCTCGACAATGCCACACAAAGTTGGCCATGCAAAAAAATAGAGTGAGGCAAATAGACACCCACATTTAGAATTGTCTAGCTTTCCCGAATTTTTAGTATATGTTAGCAAGCATGTGATTTCTTATGTGTAATCATCATTTGTTAATAGTAGTATCATGTTACTTGTTTTGTACTATTCAATTTGATGTATATGATTATCAGTATTACCAATTCATTAACAAACATGTTCTGTATGTAATGTTGTAGAATAACTTTAAAGCTCCAAAATTGATTTGTTATCAAATCAACCATGCATAAATGTTTTAAATCGCAAAATAAATTGAGTGGTCACTTTCCCATACGGGTACAACGGTCGGATACAAAAAAACGTAGTGTGTGTTGCAATCCACGCGCATCAGGTTGTCAGAACACACGTGGTCATAATAGTTCACATTAATAACACTTCGTATATAATAAATCAAGAACGCTTCGTCGATAGGGGAGACATTGCACGTTCCGAACAAAGGAGACTTTATGTCACTCCACCACCTAGGCTAGATTTATTCGTCACTCCATCGACATGGCAAGATTTATTGTCAAGTACGCTCCAAACAAGGAAGACTTTTTGTTATAGTACATACGGTAAATTAAGTTTAAACATGTTATACATTCGAAATTAAGTTCAAGAGTTCGATTCATGCATTCCACCCCAAATAAGTAAAATGGTAAAAAGAGGATTGTAAATACTCATAAGCATAAATAGTGAAACAAAAGTTATTTAAGTTCATATATGTACAAACAATATAGTTTAAGTATAGTTTCATGCATTTCATCCCAAATAAGTAAAGCGGTAAAATGGGGACTATGAATCAACCAATTAAGGTTAATGTTGGAAATCAAGGATATGTTACTGGTGTGAATATGGGAAATCAGTTCGGGCAGAATGCAGGACAGATGGTTGGTAAGCAGATGGGATATAATGCAGGGTCGAATGCTGGAAATCGGTTGGGATATAATCAAAGGAAGATTGCAGGGAATCATGTTGGGTATAATGTTGGGCAGATTGTTGGAAATCATGTCGTTGGACATCCAAATAGGGTTAACGTTGCACCAGTTGTTGGAGAAGATCATGTTGGGTTTATACACGTTCATATATACGTTTTTTTTTATAAATTCTTATATACGTTATATATGTTTTTATATGCTTTTATATATGTTCTTATATACTTTTACATATGTTTTTGTATACGCTTTTATATACTTTTTGTATACGTTTTTATATATGTTATTATATATTTGTATACGTTCTTATACGTTTTTGTATATAAAAAGTATATAAGAATGTATAAGAAAAAACGTATATAAAGCATATAAAATCGTATAACAAGTATATAAGACGTATAAAAAGTATATAAGAACATATATATAAAAACGTATAAAAGCGTAAATAAAAATTATATACGAACATATATATAAAACATATAAAAGTCTATAAAAACATATATAAAAACGTATAAAAACATATATAAAAACATATATAAAAACGTAAAAAAAGTATATAAGAGCATATATAAAAACGTATAAAAGCATATATAAAAACGTATAAAAAATATGTAATAATGTATACAAAAACTTATATAAGAACGTGTATAAAAGCGTATATTAAAACATATACAAAAACGTATATAAATGCGTATACAAACTTATATAAAAATGTATATGTTTTTATAAAAACGTGTACGAAAGTATAAAAAGTATATATGAATATATAAAAAAAAAATGTATAACAACGCATACACAATGTATGTAAAACCCGTTTATAAAAACTAATATAAAAAGTATCTAAGAACATATATAAAAGCGTTTAAAAACTTATATAAAAATGTTTATGTTTTTATAAAAACGTATATTGAAATTAAAAATAAATAAATAAATAAACCGAATTTTTTTTAATTATAAACGGCCGTTAGTTTAAAGGATGACCACTGCAACAATTGTTGGCCAAAGGGCTAACAGATAACTTTTAACGGAACTCACTTAACGCCGGTTAAAGCCTGGGATCAAAATTTACAAAAAGGATTGTTTTAGGGACAATCTATGCATTTTCAAACTATTTAGGACGAAACCTGCAATTTGACAAAACCTTAAGGACGATTTCTGCAATTCGCTCTTTTAAAAATATAACATCAAATAGTATCTACTCTTATGCATCAAATTCCCTTATATTATGCTCATATTTCTTGTATTATTATGAGAATGTATACTTAATTGCTTCCTATTTTGTTTTATAGGATTTATTCGAGCATTCTACAAAGAGATGCGGAATTGAGAGGTTTTTCATTCGAAAATGTACAAAAAAGTTTAGCATTCCACATATGAGGCGTATATACCACTGATGGTATATGCCATATCCCTTTTGAAGCTGTCAACGCAAGTAAAGTCAATAGATACATACGGCGTAACTCCCTCGCAAGCCGTATCGACAGAAAAGACTCAAGAACTATTCGTACCTCAAGATCTATATGGTGTAACTCATACTCACGAGATACGCCGTAACTGAGGACATTAAAATTTAACGAGAGTTGTTGCGACGGAACGCATGTCTAACCTCTACGCCGTAATGATGAAGAGATATGAGGGAATTCTATATTTCGGGTATATACGGCGTAACAGCTAACTTAGTGTTACGCCGTATACTTGTCGGGCTCTGGAAAAAATTAAATACAAACCCTATTTCACACACAAAATAACCACCATATTCCATTCTCAGTTGAACACCACGACTATGGTTTCATATCAAGCCATTTTCCAACATCATTGAAGACCCTTTCATGGGAGAATCACGAAGCAAACATCATCAAAAATAGATCAGCATAGAGTAATTGTATCAAACACTATGTTTTCTATTACAACAAGTCCGGCTAAACACCTTTGGGGTTATCCTAATTATAAAGTAATCACTTGTTATGTCTTGTGTTTTATTTTTTTATTTATTGAATTCATTAGATATTTATGCGTTTGCCATGAATCCTTGCATTGTGGTAGTATTTGGAAATCTTTAGTACTAGACTACCCTGTGACTAAGACATTAGAGCCTGGGAGATCGGGTTGACCAAAGGATTCACGACCCTTTGGTTGTATAGGGACTAGCTCAAGTCACCACCTAATTAAATAAGTATACTTAAACAATGTAAGATAGGAGGTTTAATGCTCATTTAGGCTTCTTATGTACTAAAATGATCACTACTTAGCATGCGGAGGACAAATCACATACGTAGTTGACACTTAATGACTATGCGTACGAGGAATGTGATGCTCGTCACATCTTGACTATGACCTATAGGCTTAGCCACTATGACCAAGTATGGCTAGGTGAAATAAGAATCACCAATGGGATCGGTAATTAGACATTGCACTAGAAGCATATACATAACATTGATTATGGAGTAATTAGGTTAACCAATTTTCTCTCATTGATTAATACACACTGGCATTTCATTTTGTTATTTAGTTTATTTCTTCAATTTAATTGTGACGGTTAAGTTGATTAGTTTAGAACTCAAATCAATAGATCCCCTCATAGCTCTTTGGACGAACTCGGATTTATCATTGCCTCACTACATACGATCGGGTACACTACCCGTTAGTATAGGTGTTGATACAATTAGGTAGACGAGAAACTATAAATTTAAGACATGATCAACGTGTATCATGTGCACAAAGGTATATAACTAATCATGTTGTATGATATGTTTTCTATTATCTTTTTCGTCCATCATATTCAACGATTTTTTAAGTCGCTATGGTAATTGAAAGAAGTATTTAACAAAATATGAACTCTAAAAGCAATCAACCTAATAATTAATTATTATCATTATTTACTCTTTTATCCGTGATAAAAGAATCGGTGCCCAAAAGATAATATGGAATACACGAGTGGTTAGCATCTTTGTTTGCATGGACGTCATTAACAACTCATTCATCATTACGTCATCATCCGTACGTCATCGATGGGAGGTACATATAACGATTAAAAATCAATATACAATTCGGACAAGGAATGATGTTCGATGTCGGTTTAATTGATTTAGTTATGCAATTGAGCGAGTCAATATGTACGTACGATACTTATGGTTTTCATATTACTCCTATAAATTACTTAATTAAATGTGTTATGGTATTAGATTCCTTTGATAATATTGGTTGTGATAGTAGTAGCTTGTTGGTTGTTTGTTTAAGTCATTCCTCTACGTGGAGGCGATATGATGATGCATTGATGCTGAAATGGTGTTGATGTCGGAATTGAATCATCAAACAAACACATAAAATTCCCGTGAGTGGTTCGGAATCATGTTTTACATCATCCCATCACCGTTGAACGAGTCACAAATTGAATTACGAGATTGATGTAGATGAGGACATCGATAGAGGTGTGGAATTATGACGATGTCTGTCGAACAACTCAACATCATTGTCTCTGATCTTGTATAACTTTGATAAGAAAATACACTAACACTAAATGTTATGTAAATTACTTTTGAAAATGCCCACTTTATGAATTACTTTTTCAGAATACAATACTCACCTTAAAAACTCCGTATTTAACTAACACATATGTGTGTAAATTTTCTTTTATAAATTTTTTTGAACATATCATCTCTCTAAAATGTATAGAATGAAGGTTTAATGGGCAATAAGCTCCAATTAAACTCTACTTCACCAACCAAATTGTTTTCCTTGGCTTTTCTTTGAACAACGTATAACAGAATGCAATGCATGCTTTAATAGAATAAATAATATGTATAACGAGATTATATATATATTTGTTGATGAAGCTATAATACATTAAACTTTGTAGAGTTCGATCATCACATTGAGGATGCATGCTCACTGTCCATCCATTCGTCGACCGGGTCCCCTTGACTACTAGAGACTTGAGCATATTTAACTACTTATTTTTTCTAGAAAAAAAGTACAGAAGGACCATGCATGAGTACCAACATGCACTTCACATATAGCTAGAAGCTGGTCATATTCAAACTAAGCACGTTAAACTAAAGTTACTGTCTTACTGGATATTAAGTTTACGTTTGATAACAAACTCAATAAGCTTGTCCATCTCTTTCTCGCTGAGGCTGATGCATCCATCTTCATCGTCATCTGCTTTCCGAAGTGCACGATCCGCAGTCCATCTGACCCAAGTCACGCCGAGGCCACTAAAAGCTTTTTTCAGCTCATCCCAAGAAAGCTTCCCATCTTTATTCACATCGTGTTTCTTGAAGTAAGCTAACATTTTTTCCTCACTGAGTACGATGGGAGGTTTCTCATTAGGTGTTTTGAATGATTTATAATTAATAGCATTATTGATCACGTCGAAAGGGGTAGCTAGTGCTTTGCAACCCGGTTGATGACGCACCATATTGCTTTTGTGATAAATGTTTTTGCTCTTTAGTGTATAGAGGCTTATGATGATTAATGAACATGTATGTGTTGCTTATTTATAGTGTATCCCGATCTAGCTTGAAGTGCACAATCTACATTATTCCTGCGCTTTTTCCAAATGGGAATCTAATTCTCGATCAGTATAGCATACAATAATATGCATCTTTACTCACATTATGGTATGGTCAATTGAAGAATGAGCTTTCTAATCATCATATATATATACATGTCTCGTTATATTGNTAAGTTATGTGTAATATCTCAACTTTTTTTGGATACCTTTTCCTATAATTTTGTGACAACACTTATTTTCAAGTTATTCTTGTGAAAGGTAAGAAGCTTTCTAAAGCATATATTTGAATAGACATTTTGCATATATTCAGTCGACGAAGAGACAAACGTGGATCATATATTGCAAAGATGCTTTGTTGAATAAGAAGATAAGAAAGCATCTAACATATGGTAGTTACATGAGAATCATTCAAAGTGGTAACTTACACAGATAGATAAGTGTAAGTTGATAGCTAATAGTAACTGGTCACGACAACTATAAGGTGTAGCTTATTATATTCTAAAAAATGTTTGATAAATAGCTTGAGCTTTAAGTATATGTTGTAAAATGACCAGGAAAAAAAATAAAAAAATATATAATTAAATAAAAAAGTTAACTATTGTTATGAATATTTATGGTATGGATGTCCATGTTACATAAGATATTGATAAGAGATATCTTATTATACTAGGGTGTGTTTGTTAAAAGTAGCTGTAAGCAGTAGTTATGAGTTGTGAGCAATAGCCATAGCTCACCGCTCATAGCTTTTTTAAAGAAGCATTGGAAAAATAAGCATTCCTAGAAATTAGCAAAGCTCACCGCTCTTTTGACAAACGAACACCAAAAATAAAAAAGCTCATTGCTCACTGCTCATCGCTCTAAAAAGCTCCGCGCCAAACATAGCCTATATACAATGACTCTGAATATATACAATTCTTTATTCTTTCTCCTTTAATTTTTTTTTTATCTTTATCTTTACTTTATTGTTTCACAAGCATATTTTTATTTTATTTATTATTATTATTATTTTTCAACCTCTTAACGCTGTTACAAGAGTGAATATGGGATGGAGATAGGGTGGAAATTCTCGACACGACACGAACCCGATACGATGTTAAACAGGTTTGGGTTGGGGATAAACAGGTTTGGGTCAAAAACAGGTCAACCCGTCTAAACCGTTTAATAAATGGGTCGTGTTTGGGTTGAGTAAATATTAAACAGGTCAACCCGTGAACCCGTTTAAGTATACTAGGCGAGTACCCGTGCATAGCAACGGAATTTCTAGCGGCAGATAATTAACGATTTGTGATATTGTAATGAGTGTTTTGTGTAGCGTTCAAAATAGAATGTGAACCGATCATAATGTAATTGCAAACAATTGTATTATACGATAACTAAAGCCTTAAAAAAAATTCTTAGCATCGATCAAACAACATATTAAAACATTTAATGAAACTGAAAGTAAAACATTACATCAGTTATGAGATAAAAACTAACAACAGACGTTACTCGTCGCGTAAAACTTCTTGATACACGACATTTTGAGGTGTAGATTCCTGCTTGACGGAACTATTTGACTGGTTTAACCAATACCTTTGTTGTTCTACGGGATATCCCTCTCGACAATGCCACACAAAGTTGGCCATGCAAAAAAATAGAGTGAGGCAAATAGACACCCACATTTAGAATTGTCTAGCTTTCCCGAATTTTTAGTATATGTTAACAAGCATGTGATTTCTTATGTGTAATCATCATTTGTTAATAGTAGTATCATGTTACTTGTTTTGTACTATTCAATTTGATGTATATGATTATCAGTATTACCAATTCATTAACAA
>LBNU01011239.1:34115-44264 GCA_014162995.1 Artemisia annua
AAAAAAAATATGTACGAAAACAATATATATACGAAAAAATACCTAGAAAAATGATGGATGTTGCGTTGGTTTATGTGTTCCGGTCGAGGTGGCGTCGGTTGGTGGTGGCGTAGGGAGGTGGCGGCGGAGGTTGGTGGCGGCAGAGGAGGTTTGTGAGAGATGAGAGATGGTAGATTTTTTTTATTAGGGTTTTTTAGATGAGAGGTGAGAGAGAGTTTTAGTGAGGGAGAGTTTTAGTGAGAGAGAGATTTTTTTATCTGTGTTTTTTTTTTTTAGGGTGAGAGGTTTGTGTGTGTGTTTTTTAGATGGTGAAATAATTAAGTGTATGATGTTGGTTTGGTAATTTTAAAAGGGAAGTATAGATAAGATGGACAAGGGCAAAATGGGGATTAAGTGAAAATTCAGTTTTTCACTTCTTGACTTGTTGACCATTTTTGCTTTATAATTAGTTAAGATAAGACTCTAAAAATAAAATATATAACATGTCTTTTTATGTAGGATGTGGATTAAATGTATTGTGTTATGTACTTAATACGATTGAATTATAGTTATACCTCATATATCATAGATATTGACGCTTATAACTGAGAAAATTGTCGTATAGTTATTTGTGTGTTATTTTTATCATATTTTAAATCCTTATATCACTTTTGCATTTAAACTAGTTAAATCAACAAACCACCAACCTTATTCACTACTTGACCTATATATTTAAACAGGTTAAACGGGACAAAAATGGGTTGCACGTGTTATGCAGGTGTGGGTTAAGGTTGAGTTTCTTGACACGATTAATAAATGGGTCGTGTTTGGGTTGAGGTTATAGTAACCCGCCAACACGCGAACCCAAATAGGTCAACACGAACACGACTCGATTGCCACCCTAGATGGAGAGATGATCCATCTGTGATGTGAAAATAAAAGAAGCTTTGACGAAAATATTCTCATCATTGGTCAATGTGAGAATTTTAACTCTTTAATTATATGTTGATATAAACTCTCGTCAATAAAGTTTTTTTATTTATTTTTCACAATTACTAATCATTAATGTGACTTGGTCTAGGTTTAAGTAACCGTTTAACCACATGTTTATTATTAACTTTGTGTGTATATGATTCTTTAGCGGTGATCCTATTAAAAATATTGACTTTACATTAACGATGAATAATACGGTATTCTAATTCGATTTGTAATTCACGATACACTAAGTACTACTTTTGATGAAAGCCAATATAATAACTATTGTTTGATTATGATGACACATACAAGCGGTAGTCTTTAATTCATTATAAGCTATTAAGTATTAAACATGCTTTATGTGTCAAAAAGTTTTTATGTGTAACACAATATGATTAATTGCTAACAAAGAACAAACGTGTTACATACCTGTTGTCATTTTATCAAGTGCGAGTTTGGAACTTATGCTTATAAACTACAGTGTTTGAACACATGTCGCGATAGTCTATTCATACACATCGTTTTGCAAAGTGGCTTTGCTATCTAATATTTCTATGTTGTGATTCCTTTTAGAAGATATTATAATTTATGCGAAAGATATGATCATATATGCAACTATATATTCTCACACTCAAACTGAATGACATAACAAGGTTTGACGTAACAAGCCTAATACATCTCTTCTTTAGTAGACCAACGCTCAATTGTGTGGCATGACCGGTTGGGCCATTCCGAGTTAATGATAATGTGAATATATAAAAGAACTATGAGTTTCAAGATGATTTTTATTGTCTATTGCTTTCAATACAAGTTAATGCTTAACCTACCACCACCAAATTAAAGTAAAGGCTCATTCATTTAGATTTTTGTGAAAATATCTAAAGGAGATATTTGTATGTTTATACAAGTGTCATTTAGATCATTTTGATTTAAAATCGATGCATCTTCAAAATGATTATAAAGATACAACATAAAGTTAGCGTGATTAGTGGCTCCACTTATAAGAATGCAAGCACATTTATTATATATTTGGAAATGGTTATGAGTAATTCCAAGTATTTGGTAATTATTGGAACAAGTGCTGAAAATTTGTAGCTCATGTTCGTAAGTGAAATGCTTTTGTTGAAGCGTCTATAAACGTTTTCAGCTGATTACAAAGCGAATAATTATGTGAGCAAATTAATGGTTTATGCGGCATGTTATTTTAAATGATATAACATGAATTTCGCATCATGCCAAAAGTTATAATGAGTTCTCCCCTTTTTAATGGTTTTTCTGGTTCACAAACGATATATCTCCCATCTAAGAGTCATGCAATTGTCTGGATTATATTCTAGTGAATCCACTATAATGCACAAAGTGAGATATTGAGAATGATAATTCATTCAGTGGAAGAGAATGAGCAGTAAAAATTTGAAATGAATTATAATAAGGGAAAATTCATATATATATCTCTCTTTTGCTTTAAAATTACATATTCAACCTAACATAAAAAGTACATATACATCGAATCTAAAACTTAAAATTTCATATACATAATATATCCAGCCTAACTTAAAAGTTAAATATATATCCAATTTAAAACTTAAATTATCATATATGTCCAAATACCCAATTTAGATGTAACTAAAGCCTTAAAATACATATTAAACATTGTCTGATTTTTAAATGGCCATTATATTATTGTTTCTCTTTTCATCATAATCATACAAAAGGGTGTTAGTCGGGCCAGGTTGATCGGGTTCGGGTCAATTCGGGTTTGGGATAAAAAAATACCCTAACCCGACTTTATTTAGAACCCAGGTTAGTCGGATTTAGGTCTATCCGAGTCTGGTTCAGGTATGATTTTTTAGCCTCAACCCAAATTGACCTAAGCCCGACTAACCCGACCTGACTAACACCCATATGTGTAATTATAATAAAAAGATAAATAATGGTATAATGGTCATTTTAAAATCAACTGATATTTAATAGTATTTAAGGGTTTTAAGAATATAAAAATTGGGTAATTGGACATATACGATAATTTTAGTTTTAGATTGAATATATATGTAATTTTTAAGTTAGGTTGGATATATATGAAATTTCAAGTTTAGATTGGATATATATGTAATTATGAAGCAAAAGAATGATATATATGTAAATGTTGATCCTCACAATACTAATGAATATGAACTTGAAGTTCAAAGCATAATTCATTTTTCTGATCTAGAAAATGTTAGACAGATTTTGGTGACCTAAACAGAGTAAGTAGATCTTTTATATGCTGCTAATGCTCCAATTTATATATGTGTCCCAACTGGACAACAAATGATTGGTAATGATTTTATGGCACGCCTACTGCATAATAGAAAAATCGATTCCAAATAAAAAGTCCTTAAAATGGAGCCAGAAGTTAAGATGATCATATCGAGGTAATAAAGACCCCATAATAGTCTCCTACTGAGACACTAGACAAAGAGGTATCTAGAAGAACCTCATGTACATAATAGTATGGGTTATTAGCTGCTAAATTTGTTGATATCCCTTTGCCTGAAAATACTATTTTAAGTTGTGTTGAGACTAACAAAGATAATTTTTTGAAAAATATAACTAGTTATGAAAAACTGGTAGGTAAACTGATATATTTGACTAATACCAGGCCTGATATTAGTTATGTAGTATATTGTTTAAGTCAACATATGCACAGTCCTTTACAGTCTCATTTTAAAGCTGCTCTAAGAGTCTTGGAATACTTAAAGGGTTCACCAGGGTCTAGTTTGTAGTTTAATAAAGAGTCTGATCTTAAACTTAGAGCTTATGGTGATGCAGATTAGGCAAAATGTCCAAAGACTAGAAAAATCTATTACAGGGTTCTGTGTTTTTTTGGGTAATTCTCTCATTTCTTGGAAAAGTAAGAAACAAGCTACATTGTCTAAAAGTTCAGCTGAGGCTGAGTACGTAAGTCTTGCTTCTGCTACTTGTGAAGTTACTTGGTGGGAAACTTATTGCAAAGTCTTGGTTTGAAGGGTTTGTTGCCTATGGATGTTTTTTGTGATAATAATTATGCAATTCAAATTGCAGCTAACCTTATCTTTCATGAAAGAACCAAGCTTTTTGAGTTAGATGTGCATTTGGTAAGGAAAAAAGTGTCTGCATGTGTTATTAAAACCAATTAAGATTCATACAGACTTGCAGACAGCAGACATTTTTAGCAAGTGTCTTGGGCAGTTACAACATAATTTGTTTTGCAAAAATCTTGGTTTATTAGATATGTTTGCAGGTGATAAGAGTTCTGGAATAAGTGTCAACACTGGAGTTAAAGATGCAGGTGTCAAGACTGATCAGCTTGAGGAGGGTTGTTGAAGAGTATGGTCAAATGGTCAAGCTGCTTAGTCTAGTAATTGAAGGACTTAGTATTTAGCTTAAAGTGAAGATGGGAGCTGAATGACAAGTTTAGAAGTCTTGAAGGTCTAAAGTGGATGTTGTGGCTATATAAGGTCCTTATCTGCTTTAGGGTTTCATTATCACAAATATCCGTTTTTCATCTCTTTGTTCTCTCTCAAGATTTCTTTCAGATTTTTTGTATTGTTGATATCACTTTGATATCATCTGTTATCTAATATTGTTATCAAGATCAATCTCTTTATTTGATCTTGATTGTTGAGTGTTTGACTGTCTTTGTTGTGAGGTTGTGAGTGGTGTCCTTTTGAAGGAGATCACTCATTGTCTTTTGTAATCGTTTGGTAAGAACCTATTTAGGGACATATCTGGTATAGCATTGATTAATAAAAGACACCAAGGGGTGGTTGGCTGGGTGTAATCGTTGATTGATGTGAGTTCTTTACCATTTTTACAATTTTGAGCCAAATCATGAATTCGTATTGATCCAAAAGTATAGTTTTACTTGTAGAAATTGTGATTCAATAACATAAATTGATAGAAAAGAAAAGATTGGATACATTTTCTTTCTTTTTCTGCAAAAAATTGTTCCTGTTTCAGATGACAACCTGAGATACGAGGGGCATGAGGGTAGAATAAAATGTGGTTGTAGAGGGTGGTGGTTATTGATAAAAGACAAAAATACACCGTTGGTCCCTAAACTTTCCACGAAACATCACAGGGCACCTTAACCTTTTTTTAGTCGCCTGGAGTGCAAAAGAGAGGTTTTTGAGGCCAAATGCGTCCCTTTGACCGTTTTCCCTTGGTTAATGTTCCGTTTTTGTTTCCCAATCCCGTTATTCTTGTTAAATGACTATTTTGCCCATATATAAAGTCATACATCTTTCTTTTCCTCACATTTCTCACACACTTCATCTCCTAACTCTCAACTTCATCTTCTATCTCTCTCTCTCTCTCTCTCTCTCTCTCTCTCTCTCTCTCTCTCCCCGCCATGTATAAAGTCATATATCTTCTCCTTGTTGTGGCTCTTGTCCTTGTGACATGGGTGTTAGTCTGATTACAGTAATTTTAAATAATAGCCAAGTCGAAAGGAACCTATGCATCTTCAGAATACATTTAAACATGCTGTACTTTACCGTGCATTACTGAGTTGTGAAATACTGTTCAAGCAATACGCAAAGAAATTCAGCTAACTTGTTAGATTTTCTGAACAATCAGAACACAATACTACCTTTAACAAAACGTATTCTACCCAAACAACCATTAGACATTTATACAACAATCTAAGCCATAGAAGGAATTTGATCAAATGTTCTCTTCAGCTATCAAACAACATCTGAGTTACAAAAAGATCAAAAAAATAATCCAAACCTTGACCAATTTCCCATATGGAAATGTCAGCACCCTATGAACGAGCTTCATCCAGCCGCATTGCAATTGACAGAAGTGATGGGTAAAACACGACATGTTTATTTTCATCTGTATAAAAGAAGAAGTGCTCGCCACTTTTCTTCTCCCATTTCAGTTGAGGCTTGTGCTTCTCTAACAAAGAAAGATAATCTCTTCCAAGGATAGCCCTACCACCCGTGCATGCATATATAAAACAAACAACCATTTTATTATTTTATCTAATAAGATTAACTTAATCGATAAAAATCAACTGATAATGAAGAACTGCCATGTACCTCCTTGAAGAGCATAATCATTCCCATAGAAGTTGATGCCTAGAAATACTTTCTGGGTCAAATTCTGAGAGTCAGCTGCATGGGGACCGAGGAGCAGCTTCATAGTAGAGCGGATCCACACAAGTGGTGCATTCGGCCGTGGATTTTGAGGATTTGAGAAGTCATACGTCATAAGGGAGTAACCATCCACAAAATTACTTAAGCTACGGAAATCTTCAGGCCCGAAGTCATACTCCTGGAGCCTATCAGTACGTGGTGGACCAATAACATATACTAATTGCAAATTCCGCTCAGTACTCCTCTTTACAACCACAGAATGTATTTCTTCTCCTAACTTTTTTATGAACTGCAGAGCCTGGTTTTGTGAATACAATAATTCAGAATCATAACAAGCTTTCAATGGAATTATAAAGGGAAATATCAAATACACATTCCAGGTTCAGGAGATCAACAGAGGTATTATAGTTCTGATACAAATGATTGACGAAATATACAAGTGACTTCTTGTTTCTGTGGCTGATTCTCAAGCAAGCAAAGGAACGAAAAAAATGTACAAATACAATCATAACAAGCTTTCAAGTCTATTACTCTGTTAAATAAGTTATTACTCAGTATTTAATCATTGTATAATACCAACAAGTTAAAGTTTTTTAAGGTGGTTAGTGGTAAACTCTATATCATCACGATAGAAGTCAAAGTGGACCAACTGAAACAGCCACTGGTTAATTCATTGGTACTGTACGAAGAAAACATGTGATGTTAGTCAATTAAAGAAAAAAATTTAATAATTATGGTGGGTGGTGGTGATGGCGGTAGAGGTGACAGAGATGATGGTGGTGTTGGTGGTGGTAATGATGGTAGTGTGGGTATATAACTTTTTTGATTAAATACACCGTTCGTCCCTAAGGTTGTACCACCAATATAATTAACCAAAACGATGAAATGACCATTTTGCCCTCATGTGCAAGGCACATGGGGGAAATAACAGAAGTTGACCAAGGGAAAACGGTCAGAGGGACGTATTTGGCCTCAAAAACCTCTCTTTGGACTCCAGACGACTAAAAAAAAAAAAGTTAAGGTGCCCTGTGATGTTTCGTGGAAAGTTTAGGGACCAACGGTGTATTTTTGTCTTGATAAAATATGGGTTAGTGATAGTGGAGAGAGAACTCAAAATAAAATAAAGAGTGAACCGCAAAAAAAGTCCATGTAATAGTCGAGGGTAAATTAGTCATTTCAAATGGCCACTAAGGGAAAAGTTAACTAGCGTTAGCAAAAATGAGGGATTTAACGGCTCAAGGGCATTTCTCGCAAAAAAATAAATAAAAATAAAAATAAAATAAAAAGCGTTAGGCACACAGCTTGCATAATTTTTCGCTGGAAGATATTTCTCGCAAAATCGACAAAGTTTAAGGACATTTTTCGCAGTTTACTCTTTAAAAAAAAAATAAAAAACAGTATGCATATTGGCCAGTTTCTTCTTTAGTTGCTCCATCTTAGCTATTGCGACGACCGTGATGGTGTGGCATATTGGCGAGTCACTACGATGTCTATTATTACAATAAAGACAACTCTAGCCTTGCACTAAGTTGTTATTTCTAGTTAGATCTATAACTCTAAATATGATAAGTATAATAGTAGGATACTAGGATTAACGCAATGTTGCGGTGACACAAAGGTAGATAACATAACGAGTTACAAGATTTCGTACGGTGGTCGTCAAGGAAAGGTTGTTACAAGTAGATAACATGTATTCAAAAATTACACACGTATGTAGTTATGTACTTAAGTTTGGCGTGTACACTCTGTCGTTTGAAGTTTTAATTTGTCGAAGTTTACTATTAATTACTTTTGTGTTGCCGTGTGAGATCTTTTTGGACATAGGTGTATAAAATTGTTTGCCCTTGAGCACTATTGAGTATTGACAATTGGCTATGTATTTATTTATGGTTTTTGTTTATCCTAACGGAATTGGGTTTATCCTAACGGAATTGGGTTGAAAATGACTTCCTTAAGAGTATGAGCGGCAATTTTTGACACGACACGATGAAAGTACGAATAAATTGTAATTCTTTCGCATTTTAAATGTGTGTAGAATGAAGTGCGTAGAATCACAACATTTTTGTCGAATTTCAGTCCTTAAAAAAATACATTTATACAAGTCATTTCTCCTTTTCATTAAATATCCAAACCGAAAACCAAACTGAGTAAACCAAATAATCCGAATTTTATTTATTTACTTATTTAATTATATAGATTTTTTCAACAAAAAGAATTTTAACCTTAAAAAATATTATATTTATACTATTAAAGAGTTTTATTTTTCTAATATAAATATATATAGACAAAAATACACCGTTGGTCCCTAAACTTGTCCAAAAACATCGTCATGCCCCCTAAGTTTGAAAAATCATCGTGGTGCGTCCAAACTTTGTGATTTTGAGGCCGAATGAGTCCCTTGACGAGGTCAACGCTCATTTTTTGTTATATTTCCAAGGCATAATAGTCCAACCACATTTATAACTATCACATGATTAAATCTAACATGACAATCAACTTCAGGGACCAACTGTGTACCAATAAATTTTTTAACTATGCAACTTTTTCAATATCTTCTCAGATACGACTATTAATGTACAGTAGCGACCTGAGTTGGGCAGCCATGAATTCATGTTCTACATAATTACTAGATTGTTGCTGTATAACGAATTTAATAACATTATTTATTGTTAAAAGAAAATCACGACCTGGATCGAGTTATTGGCCTCTCTCTCATTCGGTTAGTTAGCTACTACCACCAATTCATCATCTTTTCCAATACAATCTAACTAAAATATGGTTCATCTACACATTTAAAATATTATACATGTTCACAACTAAAAAGGACTGATAGAGGCCGAAGCACTAATTTGAATTTACTCGAACTGGTGTCCAGCTTGTGATTATGTTGTCAGCAAGCCAAATTATATTAAAATTTTCATNCTAAATGGTTATGCCACGAAGGCTAAAGAATTAGGAAAGACCATGGATGAATCACTTTTAGTTAGAAAACTATTAGACTCCACACCAGATAGATTCATTCAGATAGTAGCATCCATAGAACAAACAAACGATCTTGACAGTATTACCTTAGATGAGATCGCTGGAAAACTTAAGGCATTCGAGGAAAGAATAAAACTCCGAAAGGGAGGTCAAGTAGAAAGCCAGGATAATTTGCTATTCGCACAAGGCGAACACTCAAAAAATGGAAAACGTTTCTCCAAGAATAGGGGTAGATCAAACTACTCACGAGGGAACTGGCAAAACAACAAGTATAAGGATAACTCGAATGGAGAAAACTCAACTCACAAAGATAAGTCAAATAAAGGTAGACGTGAGTGGGATATAAGGAAAGCAAAATGTTTCAATTGCGGGAAACTAGGACATATTAAGAAAGACTGCAGAAAACCATCAACAACCCAGGAACAATCAAACCTTATCTTAGAAGACGATGAACCATCCCTATTAATGACTAGGCACGAAACTGAACACGAAGAAGTTTTGTTGAACGAAGGACAAATACAACCCGGAAAGTATGCTACAACAGATGCTAGCATATGGTATTTAGATAATGGTGCAAGTAACCATATGACGGGAACTAAGAGTCATTTTAAGGACATTGATGAAAGCATCATTCGACGCGTTCGTTTTGGAGATGGATCGTATGTGGAGATAAAGGGTAGAGGTTCAAAACTATTAGGATGTAGAAACAAGGAGCAAAAGATTGTGTCAGACGTTTACTACATTCCAAACCTCAAGAGCAACATACTAAGTCTAGGACAACTTACCGAGATAGGTTGTAAGATCATCATGGATGGAAACATTTTGACTTTGTATAATAAGAGTAAGAAATTGTTGATGAAGGTAGAAAGATCAAAGAATCGACTTTACAGTATTAGACTACAGATAGAGGCACCTATATGTCTCTTAGAAAACATGGATAACCAAGCATGGTTATGGCATGCTAGATTAGGTCATCTGAACTTTGACGCGTTAGACAAGATGACAAGGAAAGGTCTAGTAAATGGAATACCAAGGATAAATCATGCAGGACAAATCTGTGATGCATGTTTATTAGGAAAACACATTAGAA
>LBNU01011242.1:11310-27329 GCA_014162995.1 Artemisia annua
AAAAAAAAAAAAAAAAAAAAAAAAAAAAAAAAAAAAAAAAAAAAAAAAAAAAAAAAAAAAAAAAAAAAAAAAAAAAAAAAAAAAAAAAAAAAACAAACCAACATTACACCGAGGAGATATTTTTTTCATTCCGTACGCTTTGGCAACCCGTATTTTTCAATGATACGGTCCTTTTCCATATTAATCAGTGTCACCTAGTAAGGATCTTTGCCGGTAGTGTCGAGCAACAAAAATTCAAAGTCCCTCGTCCGTATTGCTGATAATTGGTTTTCAGCGGTTGCTTGGTAAGCCCTGCACGCATCTTCACGTTTAGCCCGATACTCCTCGCGCAAACCCTCCCCGAATTGGACCGACGAAACAGATCCTCCGGTACTCGTTCCCCCGGTGCTTGTCGTTGTCTCGGACTTTTGTTTCTTCGCAGCCCGCTTTTTTCCCATCGGGCGTGGTTGTTCATCATGACCAAACAAAGCCTCGTTTGCTTGGCTTGGGACATCACCAGTTAAGTCAACCGTCTCCGGTGCGTCCCATTTCTTATGGCTACGCAAAACACCCCAAGCCTCCTCACTATTAAACGGAGCGTTTTTGCTCTCGTTACGGTAGATTTTCTTGGCATGTGTGAGGATATCCATTTCATTTTCCCCACTTTTTTGATCACGCAAAGCCCGCTTGTAACACGCGTTGAACTTTCCGCAATTATGGTTCAACGTTCTCCATTTTGACTGTATCATATCTTTGCCGCACTTATGATAATTGTTGTCGTTAAACTCATTTTGAACCCGCTGCCAAAACGTATCTTTGGCTTGGGAACGACCGAATTGTTCGTCCTCACTTGCAGCCACATAACACGTTGCGAGTAATTTTTCTTCACTTGTGGTCCAACGTTCATGCTTGTTGCCCCCTGCTTCGATTTCGTCATCTTCAGTGATTGGTTCTTTGTTTTTTTTTTGGACTTTTTTTTAACACGAGTTTTGGTTTTTTTGGGAGGAGAAGTAGGTGTTTCGGGAACTTCGTTAGTTTCCGTTTGGGATTGTTGGGATTGTTGAGTGAATTGGAGATTTTGAAAATCGGAGTTTAAGGAGTTTTGTTGTTGGGATTCTTGCCAAAATTTTAAAGTTTGATGTTGTTGATAAAGTTCTTCACTCGACATACCGAATAGGTTTGGATTTTCCCAATTCGGGTTCGGATTCGGGTTGGATGATGAACCGCGAACGGTTCCCCACCACCGAGGAGGTTCGTAAACGAGTTAGGATTGTTGTTGTTGCCTTGAGACATTTTTTTTTTGGCTATTAGAGTTGTAGTAAAGAATATATTGAGTTGTGAAAGTGTGTAAATGAGTATTTATATTGGTTGAAAAAAGGTTTTGGAAAATGTTTTTTTTTTTTTTTTTTTTTTTTTTTTTTTTTTTTTTACACAGTTTACGTTATATTAACGTTAGGGGGGGGTGTTTTGCAATTTTTTGAAAATTCTAGCCGTTATATATACGTTAAGGGGGGGGGGCGAAGTGATTTTTTTTTTTTTTTTTTTTTTTAATACAAACGCACCCTTAACTTGGCGTTAACCCACTAACGTGGCACGTTAACGCCAAGTTAACGCAGGTCCTCACATCAGCTAACGTGCCTATAACGCGCGTTAAATGCCAATAACGCCGGTAGTGGCGTTGCCACTGCTGCTGCTCTAAGGGTTGGAGTTTGGGTCTGGATTCAGGTATCAATAGTATCCAACCATGGCCAGAAATCCATAAGAAACACAGGTTGATGTTCCATAATACGTAGTATATTGAATGGTTAGAAGTGTGGGATCCTCATCATCTCCCTTCAGAGTATTATCGCCACATTCTGATGTACACTGTTAGAATCAACAATTGATAACCAAAGATGAAGAACAATATAAGAAACAAGAATCAACAAATTTGCGGAAGCTTTTCTATATTTCAAAACAAGGTACAAAACAAAATTCGAAGTACAAACGAAATTCAAAGATACAAAAGAAATTCAAAGATGCAAAAGATCTCTTCACCCCTCACCTCCTTTTATAGAGGTGACGGGAAGGAAGCAAACTCCAAATTGAATTTGAAGATGGCTATTCAAATTCAATTTGGACTTGAAGACGGCTATTCAGCTTCAATTCGGACTTGAAGACGTGTAGCTTAAGACTTAAGCAAAAATCAACCGACCCTTAGGAGTTTTAATCATATTAATAACAATCTCCACAGTGATTGAAACTCCTCCGCTTGCTTCAGATTAAATTCAAAATTCCAAATGCTTGAGATACTAGCCAAATTCAAATCAAACAATCGATTCTCAAAAATGATCCAAAACAAACCGAATAAATACAAACGCCGATAATCTTCAAAACAAACAATCAAACGTTAGCCGACAAATTCAAAACGGCTAACAAAACAAACAAATCGGCCCAAACGATCTTCACCAGTGACAATCAAATTCAGGCCGCAAACTTCAAAAGCCCGACAAATGAAGATCCAAATTTCCAAACTGACAAATTCCAAACAATCGAACAAAATTCAAACGACCTAATTCTTACCAAGTCTTCAAACACCAAAATCGATCTTCAAATTTCAAATACCAAATTCAAATTCTAACAACCCACTTATTGATAAGTATTACGGTCCAATTTCAAACTTAACTTATTATCCGTATCAAATAAACTCAAGCTAATATATAACTTGACGAATGAGCTCTAATAATTCAAACGCTCCAAATATGATATGGATAATAATACCAATGACCCACTTGTCCAATAAGAATCACAAACTAAATATAAACAAATTCCATAGCAAATACCAAAGCAAAACAAATACTGACCGAGCCTTCAAACCTACGATATCCAGTTTCCAAAACATCTTCTACTCTTGAGATCGAACAACAAAACAAGCAAATCCCCAAAACCAACACAAAGCCCAATTTCAAAAACTATTATAACCAAAACTATGCGAACAAACCAAAAATCCCAGAACCATGAGGGTCTACCGAACAAACAAAAACTATCCCAAGAATCTTACGCGAATTTTCTTTTTCTTCTTTTTCTTCATGCCTAAACGAATCAACCTAGCTCTGATACCACTTGTTAGAATCAACAATTGATAACCAAATATGAAGAATAATATAAGAAACAAGAATCAACAAATTTGCGGAAGCTTTTCTATATTTCAAAACAAGGTACAAAACAAATTTCGAAGTACAAACGAAATTCAAAGATACAAAAGAAATTCAAAGATGCAAAAGATCTCTTCACCCCTCACCTCCTTTTATAGAGGTGAGGGGAAGGAAGCAAACTCCAAATTGAATTTGAAGATGGCTATTCAAATTCTATTTGGACTTGAAGACGGCTATTCAACTTCAATTCGGACTTGAAGACGTGTAGCTTAAGACTTAAGCAAACATCAACCGACCCTTAGGAGTTTTAACCATATTAATAACATACACTGACATGATCATCGAAGACGGCTACCCTAGGTCCGGCGCCTGCACACTCCTCTACATGCATATGTATATTTTTGTTGTTACATTTTTTGTTACAAGTTTTCGAAAATCGGCCTCATATCACACACCTTTTCACCTGAAACAAATTTGATTTAACCCATTCATTTTCCACGTCATTCATTTGCTTATATGGCTTTCACGTCGTAATGTGAGTTGTCATTACTCATTAGTAAGTACTAGCAGGGTACCCGCGCGTTGCAGCGGCGGGTACCCTGAAATTAAATTTTTCGGTGAATCATGTATTTTAGTTTATTATGATCTTTTTGACAATAAATTTACGGATATCAAGAATTTCATTTAGCCCGTGCCCGTTCGGGCTAAAGCCCATTTGGCCCGTTGTCCGTTCGGGTTTAAATATTTGTATAATGTGCTTTATTATTTGTATTAATGACATTTAATGTAGGAATTGTGTTTGATTTGGTTGTAAAATATGCTTGATAATTTGTATTTTTTATGTAAGGGGTGTTTTAATAACTGTATTTATTGACCAGTTAATTAATTGACTACATTAAATAGCATTAATGTGGTGTTTTATTATTTTTTTTAATATGTGCATTAAAGTGGTGTACACTGTGTTTCTTTTCTTGTAAGTCTGAAAATTATGTGCATTAAAGTGGTATACAATATGCTTCTTTTCTTGTAAGTCTTAAACAATTACAAGCATTGAAAGCTATACTTGTAAGGGGGTTGGCAACCCATCACTCACCCAAAATCCCATCACTCACTTCCAACCAATCCCCTTATGCCACATCATTCACGCACTTTTTCCATCACTCACCCATATTTTTGTTGGCAACCGATCACTCACTACATCCCTTCACTAACTTCATTTTTATTTTTTATTTTTTTTAATTCAAGTATTTTATCATTCGTAATGTTTTAATAAAAAAAGTAAAGGTTCTTAGACAAAGGTTCCACTGCCAACCCCCTAACAACCCAGACTTTTTAAAGACACTTAAATTTCTAGGCTTTTAATTATATGTGTATGCATCTTTCCTAATTAAAGAAATGTTTTTGGTCTTAAATATTTTAAGACTTCTAAATATAGATATCCTAAATACAGTATAAGGTAATATAGATATGCTTTATGTATTGTTTTAGAGCCAAAATTTAGAAACTACAACTCCATTTATAAAAGATGTTAATGATACAAATTGCTTTGTTATAGGTTTAATTGTTAAACATATCACTGAATAAATATCACAAAAATGGAAAAAGAAAATCTAATAAATACAAATTGTGACAACTGGTAATTTTGGGTTTTCCATTATTCTATTTTATATGGTTTTATTCTTGAGTCGTATATATCCCTTGAGTCCTAGTACGTACCATTGAGTGAATTGGCATAACAATAAGTAAAAACGGAAATATTTGGTTAACGAACGAATAGAAATAAACGTTATACGTATTTATAGTCAAAGTTTATGTAAAAACGAATATAAAGTTAATGGAAATAGTTTCGGGTGCTCGGGAAATGATTATGACACGTTTTATTGGTCTCGTTAGCATTTCGTTAAAAATATAATAAAAATGACAATAATAGTCCCTATGGGCGCATTAGGGTTTGCTTATGGTCCAAACTAAACATATATAAACACACATTATAATAGTTTAGGTTTTCACCCTTTCCTCTCTCTCTCTCTTAGCCGCACCTCACCAAACCCTCACCCTCTCCATTTCCGGCCATTTTCCGGCCAAAGCACCACCACCACCGCGAGTGAGCTTACACCGCCACCACCACATTCACCTTTATCTCATCCTCGTTATTTTGACATATTACATGCGCTCCAATTCTCACCCAAACACATCTTTTGTTCGAGTTTTGGTCACGAATTCGACACCCACATCATCTCTTTCGTGTTTTCTTGGTTATCGAAGACTAAAGTAGGAAGAACTCGTCGTTTTAGTGGTCGTAGCACCACGTTTGGACTCAAAACCCCACGGTTTTGAGGGTTCACACATAATAACGAAAAGATAAACTATTAAATTGTACATTGTGCTTAATAGTTGTATATTTTGATGAAGGGGTAAATTAAATATGGATGGGTTTTAATGGAGGGTTGTACATTGTGTTTAAATGATTGTAATATTGGGTGTAGGGGTTTTTTTAACACTATTAATGTATAATTCATAGTGTTTTGGTCTGAATTTGGTTCCATGATTTTTTTTGTTGTACACCATGCTCTGGTTGTTATAATTATGAAAATTGCTTGCTTTAAAGTATTGTAAACCTTGCATCATTTTTTATACATCTGAATTTTTTGGAGAGAGAGAGTCCTTCCTCCATTATAAGTAGTATAGACTATGTCTTTTAAGAACACAAGATATCATAACATGTTAACACCCCAAATTTTTGTGTCATATCAGCGTCATCTCATCATTCTTACTTTTAACACTAACACACCAAAATACTCTCTCACTCATAACATGTTATAACACCGCTTTTGGGACCCACCATTTCTATTTTCTTTTCCATTTTTCCAAACAAACTAATTTTTTATTCATTAAATAAAAATACAAATTACAATACGAAAATTATTAAAAAAAAGTACGAAAATTTAAAAATTACAAAATAAAAATAATTAGCGAAGACGAACAATTGCGGTTCATTTCATAGTTTTTGCAGATTTCTTTTTTTGCAAGTTGATGAAATAGGCATCGTCATCCAACATTTCATTGTTCTAAAGCGCGAGAACTTCATTTCTTCCAACTTCATTATAGTCCGATCTTTCTCCTTCGCCACCTCGTACGCTGTTTGAGTTGCTTCCCGTTTAAGTCGAAACTCATTTTGCATAAAATCCCAAATTACAATGGGTTACTTCCCGTGGTGCTCGGCGTGGTTTTCGATTTAGGTTTTTTTTAGAGACGTGGTCTCGGATCATCTCCGAATAGCTCAGTATGTCCAGTGAGATCAATCGGTGTAACGGACTCGGCCGCATCCCACTCAGCATGTTTTTTTCAAGATTTGCCACGTGTCATCTTAAGAAAACGATCTTCTTTTGACTCTTCACGATATGCGGGCTTAACACGGTTCAAAAAGACAACCTGTTTTCCCCACTACGACCCATACCCATACGTTTGAAACATTTGTATATAGCATTGAACTTTTGGCAATTATGGTTCAACATATGCCACTTACTCGTCAACATGTCCTTATTATGTTTTTTGAAATTAGTTTTGTTGAACTCATGGAGAACCTTGTACCAAAACGAATAGTTGGTTTGGTCATTTTCGACTTTGTTATCCTCGAAAACGGTGACGTAACACACGGCTAATAACATTTCCTTCGACGGTAACCAACGAAAGGAAACCGGTGCCGATTCAGTTTCGGTTATGGTTGTGGGTTTCGGGTCTTTTGCTTGTTTTTCGAGTCATTTTCCTTTTCTCGGGGTCTTTTGTTCATGGGTTTCGGTTGGTGGTTATGTTTGTGAGGTTTGTGGTTGTGTGGTTTGTGGTGCTGATTGATAGAATTGTGGTGGTGGATTTTGTTGCAGTTTTTGGAATTGTTGGTTAAATATTTGTTGTTGACTTGTTGTTGAAAGTGATATAATTGTTCGGGTGTGTAAGTCAGCATAGTGTATTTGGCTACCAAACCCGAAAACTTGAGAATGCGATGATATTGAGTTTGCAGATGAAGGTGTTAGAGGGTTTGACGAAGATGACGAGTTTGGTTGCGACATCCCAATGAGGTTGTTGAAAAACGGATCATTATTAGGATATCGAGACATTTCGTTTATAGTTTGTATGAAAATATGAGTGAGAATAGAAGTAAAGTGTTTGTATGTAAAAATGAGTCATTCTAGCCGTTGCGGGTTTGAAAATTCATTTTTTTTCTTTTATCTTTTTCTCCATCAACGCACGTTGATAGACAAAGACAAACACCCAATGGCATTGGTTTTTTCTCATGTCCGGTGTGGTAACGCCAGTTCACATGGGCATAACGCCTTTCCCCGAACATTATGATACCTGGACCTCTAATACATATAAGTCCTTTTATTTCACCAACACTTCGTTTAACTCTTACTTTCGGGTAATTATAAGTATCCATTGTCATATTGTTGCGAGATATTTTAGATTTAGTTTATGTAACAATTAATTTGTTAATTTATAAATGATGTTGACAATAATAGTAAAAACCAAATTGGTGCTGGGTAAACAGCGTTTTTTTTTTTTTTTTTTTTTTTTTTTTTTTTTTTTTTTTAGTCAAAGACAATATTTTCAAAGTTGTGTAACAGAAAGGGAAAGTATCTATTTTTAGTTTATTTAATTAAGTGAGAGTGTGAGACATTACATGACTATTTTATACACCAAACCTTTTTAATTTCTATGTTTTCTTTAGAAAAATAGTTATTACCATCTTCTCTTATTATCATTTCACAAACTTTTCTTATTCATCTCATATTTTTACTTAAATATTGATTAACATGCTTAAATATTGAATAACATTTGATTATCGAGGTTAATCTCTGAGTTGCGTCCTTTAATCTCTCGGTTAGGGTGATTTATCTCTGATTATTGATCTCTAATCTCCTTTTATTTGGTTCGACGTGTTTCATTAGGATTAGGGTTACGTTTCATATTAAGGGTTTTTATTAATCGAGTGTTTTTTAGGGCTTCTTGCTTTTCATCTTTTCTCTATCTGCTTCAATGGGAGATAACGATTGGCAGGAGGTTAATCGTAAGAACCGTCGATCGGTTTTTGATAGGCTGAAACCCTCTCTTTCACAGAATTCCAATTTTGATGATTTGGCAAAGATCTCTTTATCCGTGTATGTTTCTAATTTCCCTTCACATCTTACTGTACGTGAGCTGTGGAATATATGTGGTAAGGTGGGAACTCTTGTGGATGTCTATATAGCTAAACGGAAGAATAAATTAGGTCAGATGTTCGCCTTTTGTCGTTATATCAAGGAACAAGGTTTATAATACTCCTCGTGTTGGTGTAAATGGGAACATCAAGGGTGATATTCCTAACCGTTCCTATAATACCAAATGTAATTCTTATGCGTTCGTTGCTAAGACACCTTGTGTTGATAACATGAAGGGGTCTTATTCGGTTAGAGAGGATAGTGGGGATCACAATCCGGTGATTGAATTATCCTATGATGGTGCTATCGATTTTCCTTTTGCTGTTCTTGGTTGTTATAAGGATTTTCGTTCAATTGTCAATTCTCGCACCTTATGCCGATCTGAAGGTTTTTTGGAAGTAGACATCAAATACTTGGGTGGGCTATGGACTCTTTTTGATTTTCATTCGTTAGGGGCGCGAGATAAATTCCTTAATCATAGTGGAATTCAGACATGGTTTTCCTCTTTGAAACCGTGGCATGATGACTTCCTGGTGGAGGAAAGGCTTGTTTGGTTAGAAGTCGAAGGTGTCCCTATTCATGCATGGGACAAGGCTATCTTCCGATCTATATGTAATAAGTGGGGTGACATGCTCTTTAGTGATGATTCTGATACGAGTAATCCGCTAAGTAAGCGTCTATGCATTAAATCTAAACATTCACAACTGATTTTTGCTACTATCTTTGTGACTGTGAGGAAGACTACTTATGCTATTCGGGTCCGGGAGCTTTGTAGTTGGACGACTAGTTTCACACAGGACGATTCAGATTCTGATGATGAGAATTATATGGATACTCACACTCAAGTTAACAAAAATGCCACTGAGAAGAATGTTAATGATCCTTTTGGAGACATTCTAGCCGACAATGGGGAAAATTTTTTATAATGCAGATGTTGTCAATTTTGACAAGGAGGATGCTGACCCACAAGTTGGTGTACATGGTGATGATGCACATGATTCTGATCCATTCGGATTAGAACCTCTCATTAATATGAAAGCTAGTAAAGTTGTTCATGAATCAGCATGCTCAGAGACTCCTGTTTTTCCACCTGGTTTTTTGCCACAATGTGTTGATGACCGTTCATCGGTTAAAGACCATCCACGTGGCTTCTCAACTAAAATGCAGCAAGTTCATGCTCCAGTTGTACGCTCTTTGAAAGAATCATTGGCTTCAGACTCTAACTCACTTGGTGGCTCCCATAAGAGTGATGGTTTTTCAGTGGTAGAAAGATTGGAAGAGACGATTAAGGTCGGATTGGCGTTGGGTCTTAACATGGAGGGATGTGAGTGTACACTTTTGCTGCTTTAATTGCTAATAATGGAGATCTTAAGGTGGATAAATGAATTCCTTATCCATCAATGTTCAGGGTTTTGGAGACCTAAATAAGAGGAGGTGGGTTCGAGATTTATGTAACAAATATAAGGTTAATTTCTTAGCATTACAAGAAACAAAAATGGTCCATGTTGATCTTTGAGTGTTGCGTCAAGTTTGGGGTAATAATCATTTTGATTTTGCATCTTCTTCTGCTAGAGGTATGTCAGGTGGTATTGTTTGTATTTGGAATGATTTAGTCTTTAAAAAGTCTAAGATATTATGTAATGAGAATTATGTAGCTATTGAAGGTTTGTGGATTCCTACTAATGTTAGAATTATGTGGGTTGCGGTATACGCTCCTCAGAATTTGTCGAGTAAAATTGTTTTATGGGACTCTCTTGCAAATTTAATTAATAACTGGGATGGGATTTCGGTGACTATGGGAGATTTTAATGAAGTTAAGGAAGCTGGTGAACGATTCGGGTGTTCTTATAACGAGAGGCAAGCTGATCTCTTTAATAACTTCATCTCTAATGCTTCTCTTATTGATGTTCCTTTGGGTGGCTATAAGTTTACGTGGACCGATAAGTGGGGATCCAAAATGAGCAAGATTGACCGGTTCTTAGTCTCAGAGCTGTTTTATGAGACATTCCCTAATATTTCTGGAGTTATTTTGGAGAAAGGTATCCCGGATCATCGTCCTATCCTTATTAAAGATTATGTGGTTGATTTTGGTCCGACTCCATTTCGGTTTTTTCACTCCTGGTTCGAGATTGAGGGATTCCATAGTATGGTTGTTGATACTTGGAAGAATGATGGCATTGTTGAAGCTAATGGCCTTATCTCCTTCAAGAAAAAACTTCAAAACCTTAAGCGTGTTATGCGAGAATGGGTTGCTCTTCAAAGGTCAATCTCTCTTACTCTTAAGAAAGATCGTTTATTGCGTCTTTCTTCCATTGACACCAAAATTGATCAAGGTCTTGCATGTGAGATGGATTTGTGTGATTGTGGTGAATCCATTCGTATTCTTGGAGAATTGGATAAGCGGGAGGCTAGTGATATAGCTCAAAAATCCAGAATTAAATGGGCTTTGGAAGGAGATGAAAACTCAAACTTCTTTCACTCTTCTTTGAAGAAAAACAGGCGACATCACTCTATTAAAGGTATCCGATGTAATGGTGAATGGATTGAAAATCCAGACCTTATTAAAGGAGAGTTTATGAATCACTTTCAAAAAAGGTTTCAACTTCCTGATGGTTTTCCCTCCACATCTGTGGTAGACATGGTTACACATCTTCCTCAAACCCAATCGGAGTTCTTGGATCGTGACATCTCTAAGGACGAAATTAAGAGGGCTGTGTGGGATTGTGGTGGCGACCGTGCTCCGGGACCGGAAGGGTTCACTTTCAAATTCTTTACTTCTGATCCATCTAGTATTCAAGCGGTGAAGCTTATAAACCACGAGTCGTTGTCCCAACGAGGGTTGAATTGATCTTGTCAAGTTAATCGTGAGTTATGTGATATGAATAGGTTTGAAAGATGAGATTTGGATTTTGTTTACTCTACGATAATTTGTTTAAAACTTAAACGTAAGAAAGAAAGCCTTTAAAAGTAAAAGGTTTAACTAGAGAAGAAAACATAAACCTAAATTAACTCAAAAGAAATGAAAGAAAGAAAACAAGAAAATATTTTATTTATTTATTTATTTATTTATTTTTTTTGTTTTATTTTCAAAGATTTAGATAAAAAGATCTCGATAAAAGTTCTAGATAAAAAAAAGATTTAGATAAAAGATCTAGATAAAAGTTCTAGATAAAAAAAGATCTCGATAAAAGTTCTAGATAAAAAAGATTTAGATAAAAAGATCTAGATAAAAGATCTAGATAAAAAATATCTCGATAATTCAAACTTCTAATTAACAATATAGAAGTATACCACGAGTCGAAGTGGTTTTCTCATACTTAACAAGTGAGGGAAACACCGGAATCCATTCAAAGTCCGAAGAAAACCTTTTTGAGAAATATCTAGAATTTATGGGTCAAAAGATCTAGATAAAAAAGATCTAATAAATTAGCGGTCAAAAGATCTAGATAAAAATGGGACAGATTTAAATCTCAAAAAGCATCACCCAAACAAAGTTTGTAATTCCAAGATTCTTGACTTCTAGCCTTAAAAACACCAAAACATGGAAGGAAATTTTCAAACTTGAGATTTTTTATTGAAACTTTAAAGATCTAGATTAAAAAGTACAAAAAACCAAATACGAATTTTTTTTTTTAAGCTTGAATCTTTCAAAAAAGATTGAAACTTTCTTGTTGCGGAAAGGTTTATAACACTAGTTGTAAACAAAAGAGTGTTAAAACACAAAAGGAACAAGAAAAGTATAATCTTTTAAAAAATACGAGGTAAAAAACTAAAACAATGATGATGACTTTTTTAGACGCAAACAAATGAATTAAAACTAATTAAGCTAATAAAAATAGCTAAAAACTTATTAAAGACTTTTTATGGAAAACCCGTTTTAAGAAGCTAAATTAAGCTTAAATAACGCTAACGACAACCAAACAAATATAAGTACTAACCCATGATTTTATTATCATTCGATCCAAAGAAAAGAAAGGAAAACATGCAAAGGTGATGAATGTGAAAATGTTTTGTAAAAGCTTGTTATACGAATTAGTTTATGACAAAAAAGATTAAAGCACTTGGAGCAATTCTAAGTTAGAAAACATGGTAGGGATGAAGATAAAAGAAAGATTAACGTAAATAAGCTTTAGAGCAAAGGAAAAGATGAAGACATGAAAACTATAATGCATTAAAATAATTACCTAAGACAAAACTTAGGCTACAACCTACTTGGCTTCCAAATGAAGCAAGGGAGGGGTATTTAAAAGGAGCCTAGGAAGCTTCCCTTTTTTACATCGTGTACATTTTTACCCCTTGACTTTGTATTCATAAAAGCTACACATAACTTTAATACACATACTAAACGTTCTAAAAATTAAACTTTAGCGCTCCTTGTAACTTGAGGTAAGCCGTGTTGACATGCTTTCCAAAGCTGTCTTCAAAAACTTAAAAAGTGATCACTCTGCTCGAACTTGGAGAGTTTATCTTCATAATTATCATTGAACTTTTTCGATTAAGCGTTTCTTTTATTTTCTTGAGCCTTTAAGAAATAGTTTTGTCATCACGGGCTTTTCTTAAGTAAATTGCATCTTTGGCTTCACTTGCAAACTCTTTTCCACATCTCGTGCTCGTTTTAGGCTTTTTGGTTGATTTCTATGTTGTTTTTGCAATATCCTTTCCTGCACAGTCACAAACACAAAAACACGATATCTTTGGCGTTTAACGTTAGTTTTTGGTCTTTTAAGGTCTGAAAATGGTGAATAAAAGGTATGTGAATAAGCACATACCATAATCCCCCAGACTAAGGTATTGCGTGTCCTCACGCAATGTAATCAGGTCACGCCTTAGAGATAAATAATTTCACACCTCCCTTTACTAACTTTGAAAAGTAGCAAAACGTTTCAAAAGAGATACGAAATCATTTATTCCCTAAAACGCCCCGGTTTTCCATTTTTGACTATGTACATCATATATTATACTACTTTAGCTTATGACGGTGTGCTTGACTTTCATTATCTTTCAATAACGATTAAGGGTCATAGAGTAAGAACACTACTCACAGAGTCGTGGCCGATTGGATAAAATTCATCGTCCCTGATTTTTCACAAGCCCCCAAACTAAGCGTAAAAACAGATCATTGTTTAATTACAAGTTAGATGCTAATGCTACCCATGGAAGTTACTCGTGTACCGCTTGCTCCCATTTTCCTATTTTTGTATCTCATTATTTTATTTTTGTGAGAGAAATGAATTTCTTCATAAGCAACTCGTTTCATAGTTTTTAGTCCGATAAAGATACCAAATTCGTACGCTAAGTAGTTATCGATCTTCTCTTAAGAAGGTCTGCAAGAGAAATGTGGTCCACATCAAGGATATTGGATACATACAAAGACTTTGGAATACATCAAAATAAACATAAGTTGGAGAGTACCTTCACGTGCACCTCATGCGCCTGATCTAGGATCATTCGCATGCACCTCACGTGCTACCAACTTTAGTCTTAACACTTAAACTCATTATCCATAAATCTTCAACATACATCCTTATTCTCTTTTTTTTTTATTTATTTTTTTTTTACTTTTGCTTGCCTTAGTAACTTCTCAACTCCGAACCTTCACGGTTTCAATCCAAGACCTACCGCCAACTGCTAGGGTTGGAATCTAGGATCCAAGGCCCGATCTCAATCCGAAGTCTTAAAGCACCTTAGCTCATACATAACAACGGGCTTTTGGGTAGCTCCGAAACCACATGCGTACTACGCTTATTCAACGATATACAATACAACTCAACTGACGTGTATCCATGATGTGTACCCAATTTCCCAAGCAAAGATTCTCTTAAGAAGATAAAGAACTACTCATCGGCTAAACCTAACATCTTTAATTATTTTGCACAGATATGGGGTGAAGCAATTTTGTGGGAACAAAAAGACATGAGTACCTTCGATGAGCTTTAAAGAGATCCAACTACTCTATGCTTAGCATCTAACTTCTAAAGAAACTCTATCATTTCACGTTCTCCGCAAATTTAAAATCTCAAATAATGAGATCCGCGAATGCTTAGCCGATAATCAAGCCACGCATATATAAAGTCAAGTACGGGAGCCGACAAAAGAGTAGCTCCTTATGTACAAAACTAGCAAAAGCTTTTTTGACCATCATTGGTTAAGGGGACAAGCTAGGGCTCAACACGCCCGGATCAAGTCAAAATTTTATTCTCACTCTTACCTAGTAGGAAAGTCAAACGCGGTGTCAAAACTTTTATTCTATTTTTGCATAATTTTAAATTTTTTCATTTTTTCTTTGAAATTTTTCAAAATTTTTAAATTTTTTTGGATTTTTGAGGAAAAACAGGTTTGCGTAAGTAAACAGCAATGGTGAAAGTGCTAGGTCAATCAAATCGAAGATTCACCCCCCAGACTAAAGATAAACATTGTCCTCAATGTTTCAAAGGTAAGGGTAATCCTAACAATAATTCTAAGGCCGTTTATTAGGTATGCCAAAGATACCATTAGTCGATAAGATTTTGGATATTTTGATTTCCAAGCAAGCATCAATACATGGGACTCGAGTGGAGATGAGACGATCCAACGAGCACGAGAGTCATCATGAATTGGGGAAATCTGCACAAACATAAACAACCAAGCAAACACAAGATTGGAAGAGGTCGCCCTCCTCGCGTTACTTATTAGATAATAAAAAGCATAGATGGATAAGCATGGGGTGCCTCCCACGAAGCGCTATGTTTTTGGTCACCGAGTCACTTAGCTTGACTCGATCCCCGAATTAGTTGTCCTTAGGGAAAGTCTGGAGATCCGGGATAACCAAAGATGGTATGTCCCCTCCAAAGCAATGTTTCAAACGATGACCGTTTACCTTAAAATTTGGCCCATTTTGTTGAGAAAGTTCAATTGTACCATATGGAAAAACTTGGGCAACAGTAAACGGTCCAGACCAACGGGACTTAAGTTTCCCAGAAAATATTTTTAACCTTGAGTTAAAAAGCAAAACTTGATCACCGACATTAAACACACGATTTTTGATTTTTGAATCATGAATCCGTTTGGTTTTCTCCTTATAAATCAAAGAATTTTCATAAGCTTGATCACGGAGTTCATTCAATTCATTCAACTGGATTTTTCGGTGATCACCCGCGGTTTTTAAATCATAATTCACATGTTTAAGGGCCCAGTAGGCTCGATGCTCTAGTTCGATCGGAAGATGACATGCCTTTCCATACACAAGCTTGTAAGGGGTACAACCGATTGGTGTTTTATAAGCTGTGCGGAAGGCCCAGAGTGCATCATCTAACTTGTCCGACCAAGAAGAGCGATTCTCACCCACTGTCCTTTCCAAAATCCTTTTTAGACCACGATTCGACACCTCGACTTGACCACTAGTCTGTGGGTGATAAGCGGTACTGAGGCGATGGGTAACACCATATTTGGACATAACTTTTGAAAATTGGTCATTACAAAAATGAGTTCCACGGTCACTGATAATAGCTCGAGGTGTACCGAATCTGGCAAACAAACTTTTCAAAAATTTTACAACCACTCGGGCGTCGTTAGTTGGGAGAGCTTTGGCTTCGACCCATTTAGACAAATAATCGACCGCCACGAGGATGTATTTGTTTCCTTTTGAAGATGGAAATGGTCCCATGAAATCGATTCCCCAAACGTCAAAGATTTCACAAACTTGGATGGAGTTTTGTGGCATCTCATCCCGCTG
>LBNU01011242.1:28600-61329 GCA_014162995.1 Artemisia annua
CATCAGTATCCGATAATGACGATGTATCGGTAGAGAGAAAATTATCGACATCTTCCAAAAAGAAATCACCTCCTTCAAATGGAGTGAAATAAGGGGAAGAGTCGGCAATTATAGGTTGAGAAGAAGGATAAGAATCATCAATAGAGGGTGAAGATGAAGAATTATTTGTGGGGGTAGAAGGAGAGGAAGTGGGATTGCCACTTGAAAAACCGAGTATCTCTTGAGAATACTCATCAGAAATTTCATCAATGACATCGATTTTGTTTATGGTCATGGGTTCATCGGTGGAGGAATATCTTGCTGTTTGGTCTAAGTTAAACGTGACGGCTTCATGACCATCTCGAAAGGTAATCTCTTCATCGTACACATCAATCAAAGCACGGCCCGTCTTGAGGAAACCTCTTTCGAGAATGAGAGGAACCCTTGGATCGGGATCGAAATCGACAACAACAAAATCAGCCGGAAAGTGAAATTTTCCCACATTGACGATGACATCCTCGACTATGCCTTTAGGATGAGAGGTAGAACGGTCGGCAAGCTCGATTGTCATTTGTGTAGGAGTCAAAGCGGGTAACGACAACTTCTGCCAAATGGATAACGGCATAAGGTTAATGCTAGCACCTAAATCGGCTAAGGCGAAGCATTGAACCATTCCGGGAAAATTACATGGAATCAAGAACTTGCCGGGGTCTTCAAGCTTTTCGGGCAGCTTCTTAAGGAGCACCGCCGAGCAATTCGCATTCAAGGGTGTAGTCGACATTTCATACAATTTATCTTTATTATTCAACAAGTTTTTAAGCATCGATGAAAACTTTGGCATTAACACAACAGCATCAGCAAGACTTAAATCAAAGCGAATGTCTTGAAACATCTTAAAAAACTTTTCCTTCATTATGTCATTTTTATCTTGACGTTTTTGCTCATTTAGACGAAAAGGATAAGAAAGATTAGTTTTAACTTGTTCATCTTGTTCAAAAACAATTTTCTCTTTTCCTTTTGACACATTTGCATTTTCATTGGTCGGTTGAACCACTGGAGGTTGGATATTTTCGGTCCTTCATTGGTGAATAGGAATTCTCGTATCCGTTGTTACCTCGGTTGCACGGTCCACTACCTTTGAAGGAGGAGAATAAGAGGCAGTTGGAACCGTTGGTCCTTTGTAAGAAACGCCACTGCGTGTTGTGATCGCCTTGACATCGCCCCTCGGGTTAGCGATCGTGTTGCTAGGCAGAGACGTGGTACCCGAACTCGAGGGTCGATCATTTAAAGACTTTTTCATATCAAACATTTCCTTAAGCAACAATCTTGTTGTTTCTTCTTGATTTTTAAGTTGTGTCTGCTGACTTTGCAAGATAGTTTGTTGGTTTTGATTTTGACGAAGTAATTCTGCCAACAACTCATCCGTGTTCGATTGATTTTGAACAACACCTTGGTTTTGGTTAAAAGTTAGCCCACGGGCATTGTTGTTGAAACCTTGACCTTGATTTTGAAAATTTTGATTCTCATGATTAAAGTTTCCATAATTAGCACCTTGATTTCCAAAATTTCCATGATTATTTTGAAAGTTCCGATTTTGGTTAAAACCTTGATTTTGATTCTAAAAACCGTGAGTTACTCGACTTTGATTATGATTGACTTGATTACCACGATTTTGCACATTTTGGTTTGGAGGCGGGTTATGAAAACCAGGTGGTGGTCCAAGGTAATTGGTTGAACGGTAGCTGAGAAGATTTCGATCTCCTTGGGGTTGGTATCCATTACCACCCATGTTAGCGGCGTACACATTCTCGTGAGAAACATTACCGGTTGTCGGACATTCGTAATATGCATGGGGACCACCACAAGTTTCGCAACTTTGGTTAATAGCATTGACGGTTTGAGAAGTTTGCTCTTTGTTTTGCATCCAAAGTCCCATTTGTTTTGTAAGATTAACAATAGCATCATTGGTTTGTTTGTTAGACTCGATAACGTGAGACAAAACATCGTCGTTAGACTTGCTATTAGCACTTGAAACTGGTGTTTTATTTCGAGAAGTTCTAACTTTTGCTTTGTTTTCAATGATCGTGAAAGCTTCTTGAGTGTTTCGAGCTAACAAATTACCACCAGCAGCAGAATTGAGCGAATCTTGATCGGCGGGATTCAAACCATTATAGAACGTATCAATTTGATGCAATTCAGAAAACCCGTGATTAGGACACTTTTCAAGTAACTCTTTGAAACGATCCCAAGCCTCGCTGAATGATTCATCGAAAGCTTGTTGGAATCGAAAGATTTGAGTACGAAGATTTGAGGTTTTTGAAGGTGGACAAAAATGGTTGAGGAACTTGTTGGCTAAATCATTCCAAGTATGAATCGAATTAGGGGGTTCTTTTTCCAACCAAGTTCGAGCAGCTCCTTTGAGAGAAAAGGGAAACAATTTCATTTTGACTACATCATAAGGAACTTGGTTGATTTTAATTGTTTCAGCAATGTCGGTTAAGTTCCGAATGTGGACATGAGGGTCTTTCTGATCAAACCCATGAAAGGATATACTCGAAATGAGATTGAGCAACCCATGATTGATTTCAAAGTGATTTGCTTGAATGTCGGGAATCACGATGGCTCTCCTCACACCTTGGAAAGGTGATTGGAGTTGCTCCTCCATTGGACATGGATCATGAAAAGGTTGGGGATCTCCTCCGTTGGGACCCCCGTTAGGTTGTGCACCGTTGTTGTTGTTATT
The DNA here is from genome assembly GCA_014162995.1 of Artemisia annua. NCBI lineage: Eukaryota > Viridiplantae > Streptophyta > Magnoliopsida > Asterales > Asteraceae > Artemisia > Artemisia annua. Next base: position 31,323 of record LBNU01011242.1, read on the forward strand.
CATTTCCTCGAGATTTGGAGAATTAACTCGGTTTGGACGTCGTATAAGACTCTCGGGATTAGAAAGTGGTGGAAAAAGCTCGTTATAAGAAGAACGAGTGTTCATACAAAATGAAACAAATCAAAGTAAAACAAATTGAAAAAGTAAGTTGAAATGAAAATCTTTTTAGTTTTTATGTTTTGTAAAAGAAAAATGAAAAATATTTTTGGTTTTTTTAGGTTTTATAATTTTTAGTTGTTTTTATGTTTATAAGAAACGATAACTTCTAAAAGAAGGTTCTTCAAAACACAATACTCAATAATCTAATGACTTAATCTTATCAACCGCTCCCCGGCAGCGGCGCCATAAATTGATCCGTCTAGTATTCAAGCGGTGAAGCTTATAAACCATGAGTCGTTGTCCCAACGAGGGTTGAATTGATCTTGTCAAGTTAATCGTGAGTTATGTGATATGAATAGGTTTGAAAGATGAGATTTGGATTTTGTTTACTCTATAAAACTTAAACGTAAGAAAGAAAGCCTTTAAAAGAAAAAGGTTTAACTAGAGAAGAAAACATAAACCTAAATTAACTCAAAAGAAATGAAAGAAAGAAAACAAGAAAATATTTTATTTATTTATTTTTTTTTTTTTTTGTTTTATTTTCAAAGATTTAGATAAAAGATTTAGATAAAAAGATCTCGATAAAAGTTCTAGATAAAAAAAAGATTTAGATAAAAGATCTAGATAAAAGTTCTAGATAAAAAAGATCTCGATAAAAGTTCTAGATAAAAAAAAAGATTTAGATAAAAGATCTAGATAAAAGATCTAGATAAAAGTTCTAGATAAAAAAAAAGATTTAGATAAAAGATCTAGATAAAAGTTCTAGATAAAAAAAAAAAAGATTTAGATAAAAGATCTAGATAAAAGATCTAGATAAAAAGATCTCGATAATTCAAACTTTCTAAATTATACAATATAGAAAGTATACCACGAGTCGAAGTGTTTTCTCACTTATACAAGTGAGGGAAACACCGAGTAATCCATCAAATCCGAAGAAAACCTTTTGAGAAAGATCTAGATAATTTAGGGTCAAAAGATCTAGATAAAAAAAAGATCTAGATAAATTAGGGTCAAAAGATCTAGATAAAAATGGCAGATTTTGAATCTTCAAAAAGCATACCCAAACAAAGTTTGTAATCCAAGATTCTTGTACTTCTAGCCTTAAAAACACCAAAACATGAAGAAATTTTCAAACTTGAAGATTTTTATGAAACTTTTAAAGATCTAGATAAAAAGTACAAAAACCAAATACGAAATTTTTTTTTAAGCTTGAATCTTTCAAAAAGATTGAAACTTTCTTGTTGGGAAAGGTTTATAACACTAGTTTGTAAACAAAAGAGTGTTAAAAACACAAAAGGAACAAGAAAAGTAATAATCTTTTTAAAAAAAATAACGAGTATAAAAACTAAAACAAGATGATGACTTTTTTACGCAAAACAAATGATTAAAACTAATTAAGACTAATAAAAACTAGTAAAAACTTATAAGACTTTTATGGAAAACTCGTTTTAAGAAGCTAAATAAGCTTAAAATAAGCTAACGACACACAATATAAGTCCTAACCCATGATTTTTATTATCATTCGATCCAAAGAAAAGAAAGAAAACATGCAAAGGTGATGAAATGTTTGTAAAAGCTTGTTATACGAATTAGTTTATGACAAAAAGATTAAAAGCACTTGAGAATCTAAGTAGAAAACATGTAAAGATGAAGATAAAAAGAAAGATTAAACGTAAATAAGCTAGAGCAAAGGAAAAGATTAAGACATGAAAACTAATAATGCATTAAAATAAAATTACCTAAAGAAAAACTTAGCTACAACCTACTTGGCTTCCAAATGAAGCAAGGGAGGGGTATTTAAAGGAGCTAGGAAGCTTCCTTTTTTTACATCGTGTACATTTTTAGCCCCTTGACTTTGATATTTCATAAAAGCTACACATAAACTTTAATACAACACTACTAAACGTTCTAAAAATTAAACTTAGGTCCTTGTAACTTGAGGTAGCGTGTTGACATGCTTTCCAAACTTCTTCAAAGACTTAAAAAGTGATCACTTGCTCGAACTTGGAGAGTTTATCTTCATAATTATCATTGAACTTCGATTAAGCGTCTCTTTTATTTTCTTGAGCCTTTAAGAAATAGTTTTGTCATCACGGGCTTTTCTTAAGTAAATTGCATCTTTGGCTTCACTTGCAAACTCTTTTCCACATCTCGTGCTCGTTTTAGGCTTTTTGGTTGATTTCTATGTTGTTTTTGCAATATCCTTTCCTGCACAGTCACAAACACAAAAACACGATATCTTTGGCGTTTAATGTTAGTTTTTGGTCTTTTAAGGTCTGAAAATGGTGAATAAAAGGTATGTGAATAAGCACATACCAACTTCCTTTTGGGATTTAATTGAAGCTGATGTGTGTCGTTTTGTGCACGAATTTTTTTCTACAGCAGCTTTTCCAAAAGGTTGCAACTCCTCATTCATTGCTTTAGTCCCTAAAGTCTCTAATGCCACTCTTGTTACGGATTTTCGTCCCATCAGCTTAATCGGGTGCCAATATAAAATCATTGGGAAAATTCTAGCAAATAGACTTAGTATGGTGATTGGTAGCTGCATAAGTCCGGAGCAATCCGCTTTTATCAAGGATAGAAACATCCTTGATGGTCCTCTTGTATTAAGTGAAATGATGGCATGGCACCGCAAAAACAAGAAGAAACTTATGATTTTTAAAGTGGATTTTGAAAAAGCTTTTGATTCTTTAAAATGGGACTTTCTGGATCTGGTTATGGACAAGATTGGTTTCAGTTGTAGATGGCGCTCTTGGATCAAAGGCTGCCTCCGTAATGCTCGTGCTTCCGTCTTGGTTAATGGATCCCCCACGAAGGAATTTGACATTTTAGAGGTCTTAGACAAGGTGACCCCTTGTCTCCTTTCCTATTTATTTTGGCTATGGAAGGTCTTCACGCCTTTATTTGTAAAGCTATGAACCTAGGTATCTTTAAGAGTATCTCCATTGGTGACAATAATCTCTGTATTTCGCATCTCATGTATGCTGATGATGTTATCTTTATGGGTGAATGGTCGATTACGAACGCGCGCAATCTGCTTTGTATCCTTAGGTGCTTCTTTTTGGTATCGGGTCTTAAAATCAATGTTCACAAAAGCAATTTATCAGGTGTTGGGATGTCTAATGATGATATTCAAGCCATGGCCAATGTTATTGGATGCGGTGCTGCCACACTACCATTCAAATACCTTGGTGTTCCCGTTGGGTGCAACATGTCTAGATGTTCTTATTGGGAGCCCGTTATTAATAAATTTTCGTCTAGGCTTTCTCTTTGGAAGGCGCGTCTTCTTTCAGCGGGAGGACGTCTCACTTTAATTAAATCGGTTCTTGGAAGCCTTCCTCTCTACTTCATGTCGTTATACATGGTGCCGATCTCTGTTTGTAATAAATTGGAATCCATGCGTAACCATTTCTTTATCGGACTGACATGGGAGAGAAAAAAATGACGTGGGTTAGGTGGAAAAAGTGTTTCGCTAGCAAGAATATGGGAGGGCTTGGTAGTGGAAGTATTTTCGCTCTCAATGTTGGGTTGCTCTTCAAGTGGATATGGAGGTTTCGATGTAATTCAACTGATCTTTGGATTAAAGTGATTAAGGAGATGTATGGATTTCATGGAGGTATCTTTGATGAAAATATGCAACGTTCTGGTCTTAGTCCTTGGTGTGGTATTCTTTCTTCGATAAAGGCTCTTAAAAATAGAGGGATTGATCTTCTTTCTTTATGCTTCCGTAAGCTTGGAAAAGATGTTTCCATTCGTTTCTGGGATGATGTTTGGTGGGTGATACTTGCCTTAAATCCCGTTTCCCGCGGGTGTATTTGCTAGATACCGAGAGGAGCAGTTCTGTTGCTAATCGGGTTGGTCTTCATGATTGGAGTCGAGTGCTTAGAAGGGTCCCAAGGGGTGGTGTAGAAGCGACTCAATTGGCAGACTTGCATTCTTTTATTGCTGATGTGGTGTTATCGGATCAAGATGATTCTTGGTCTTGGGCTCCCAATGTCTCTAAGGGTTTCTCAGTTGCTTCAGTTCGGTCGTATATTGATCATCGCATTCTTGTGGTTTCTTCTATTGCTACTCGTTGGAATCGTATCATTCCCATCAAAGTTAATGTTTTTTTATGGAGGGTGTCGCTGAACAAGCTTCCTTCTAGGGTGAATTTGGATAGAAGATGTATTGATGTTCATTCAGTTCTTTGCCCTGTTTGTTTAGAAGATGTTGAAACGCTTAATCACCTTTTCTTCACATGTGATATGGCTTCTCAACTGTGGGCTATGTTGGCTAATTGGTGGGCGATTGATATTCCTCTATGTGCGAACTTGGAGGATTGGTTTACGTGGCTAGACTCCTCTTCTATCTCCTTTAAGGTCCGTATTTATCTCGAAGGTGTGGGAGGGGTTCTTCTATGGTATATTTGGTGTTTTCGCAATCAACTTATTTTCACTATTCATCATCCTAAGAAGGCTATGATATGGGATAATGTTGTTTCTCAATATTTTTTATGGATTTCGTCTAGATCTCCTAAAGTTAAGATTAGTTGGTTATGTTGGTTGCAAAACCCTATTGCTACTATAACCTCTTTGTAATGTTGTCTAGCTTTTGCTAGTTTTTATTTAAAGCCGCGGTTCCAAAAAAAAAAAAAATATGCATTAACCAACATGATATCATTTTGTTAGTGATAACAGATATACATGCTTTTTCATAAACCAATAAACAATTACCACATCAATTTGACCACAAAATGATCATAGGTATAGGCATTTCAACCATTTTCCTTTTACTTTTATCATTTAATCTTTATGAGGATGTTTTTGCATGCGGTTTATGACGGGTAGGCACATTTTGACATTAAATTTTTTTGTTATAAAAAAATTCAACATTTTTCTTGAAATACAACAATATATTAGGACGAAAACAAAACATACATAGTACAATGCAAGAACAATAAAATTCAATATAATGTTGTCTTTTTTAGTTACACAAATACGCTAATTAGATTCTTATTGCAGTCACACCCAAATTAATATTGTTTTTGATTTTTGTCCAACTTTGTGTTTCAAAATTAATCTAAATAACTTCAAAAAAATTTATACCTAAAAGGTTACTATAACTAAATATTGTACTAGTATACCAACAAGTTAGTTAGTTTGATGATTATTTTATCCGGAATAAAAACTGAATTTACTTAAATATGACTAAAACACAAAACCAGTTAAGCTAAATGAAGATTAAAAGAAAAAAAAAGTAAGTGAAATTAAGAAAATACATTCCTACTCTCAAAAACACTATTCACTTCAAACTTCTTTATAGATTTATATTTTAATATAATGCCTAAAATATCAATATAAACTATAATTACATCATATTCTTACTTTTAACACTTCAAATTTGTCTAACTTTTTATTTGCCGTTAAACTTATGTAAATACTATTTTGCCTATAATATTAGTATAAGGGTGATCACGGTCCAAAAACCGGACTGGACCGATCAAGACCGGACCGGACCGAAGACCGAGAACCGGAAAAACCATAGACCGAGACCGGACCGAATGTGGTCGGTCCGGTCTCGGTCCGGTCCGGTCGGTCTTCGGTCGGTCCGGTCCAATTAGGCAAGATTTGGCAAGTTTTTTCGGGTTTTTGGTCGGTCCGGACCGGACCGGATTGGACCGACCGGACCGAGGACCGAATTAGTCAAAAAGCTTAGACCGAGGACCGGACCGAATGTTGTCGGTCCGGTTCGGTCCGGTCCGGTCCATCCGGTCCGTTTGCTCAGCCCTATATTAGTATATTCGCGTGAGCAACAAATAACTTGTTCGTATCATTTGCTAACTTGTAAGCCAACTTCAAAAAAAATTAATAATAATAAATTTATATAAGTACTTATACAAGATATGAAGTAATATGTTTTGTATATGAGCATTTTTTTACAACGAAAATGAAGTACAACAAAAATAAATACTAGTAATTCGACATAAAGTGAAAGGAAACATTGTAGAAACCTAGAATATCTATTGACCAATATGGCTAATTTAAACAGGCTTTATACAAAGAAAGGTGTTGTCTAAAAAAACGAAAAAAGGAGTATAATTCGTAGGACTCAATGAGTCAACCAACAATAATATTCAATGTTTTACTTTATTAATTTGAATTCAGAGAAAAATAAATGGCACCATTACAGTGACGTGTCGCGTAAACATTGGTTGACCGACAATGTGGTCCTGTTTGGACTTGATAAGCTTTACCGAACAATGTCCAGATTTCAGTTTTTCAGACTACGATTTAAAAATAATAATTGCACACAGTCCCTCAACTATAAGTTAATTAAATCGTTAGTACTTTCATTTTTAAATTTTTTACGTTCCAAAATATCTTGACTAATTTTTGCATGCGAAATTCAGAAAAAGGAAAAAATTTAAATAAAAGTAAAAATGTCAACAACAAAAACTGAAATGAATAGCTTTGCAGGATAATTTAGTCTACGTGTATGACATTGAGGAAAATACCCCTATCCGGGTTGGAGAATGTTAACTATAGTCTATATGCATGACATTGCTAGCTTGAAGTGTTTTTAACAAAATGTAGATAAAGAAATTAAACATTGAGCAATTAAAGGCGAAACTGAAAATATAACTCGTGTCACTAAAGGAAATTGTGACATGACTAACAACGAGCGAGGAACAACAATTTGGTAGAAGATTTACAATTGACTAGCTCACAAACCTAAGTTCGACTATCAACATCATCACTCGGTATCCAAGTCTTCAGTACAGCAATATGTGATTTGAGACATTAATGGTTAATAACCACATGTTAAACCTTTTTTTCCAGCGTATATAAGAGTATCCGATGATATATATATGATTATGCAGTGTTTCATACAATTAGATAAACAACTTCTAATGGTTGTCGTTGTTGCAATTCAGACATGGGGTGACTAAAGCTCAAGCTAGCGGTGCCCGAAAATCATCTTGGACGAATAGAATTCTTAGAATTGATGTAGATTATTTTTTTTATATTTTTATTTTATTTATTTTTATTATTTATTTATTATTTTTTTTTTGTTGGCCACCTTAGAAATTATTTAGTAGCCACTTGAGATAATTTTTCAAAAAGTACATTAAGTTTAGCCAACTATAATTTTAGTCCAACCTCAAATGACTTGGTCTATCATTTCGAATTTATAGCCCCAAAAAACTTAAGTGTAATTAAGAATAATAACCAATTAGCTCAACTTTTTTTATATAACAAAATTATCTCGATTATTTGATATTTTCATGTTTTAATTTTTGTTATATCAATGCGTTTTGTTAAATTGAACCTATATATGTTGGTTAGTTTACTCATTGATTTTTGACTTAATCATATTAATTAATTAAAGAGTTACATTGGTTTTACTTCTTAATAAACATACTAAATTAAATTGCTAATTGAAAATTTCCCAAGATATATTTCAATACATAAAATTTATTTGATCGGTTTATTCTTGGACTGATTGAAATTCAACAAACTGATTCAAATTTTTTTGGTTAATGAACATTTTTCTCCGTTATTCATGTATCATGCACATGCCAATGTTGAACCCTAGATGTAACCAAGTCAAAGCACTAAACTCGTATATACAGTCTAGGGATGTTTCTGTAATTTACTTACAGTTTGTTTTTTTTATTGATACTGAAGTTCAAACTTTAAAAGGAAACATAAATGCACATGGGTGCAACAAACTTGGTGGCATTAACGAATTAAAAAAAAAAAAAACATTTAAGTACCAATTGAAGTAAAAATAGTACATAACTCTTGTTTTTATAAACATACACACATTCCTCTTTGTGTCTCAGTCTCGTCCTCTTGCACATACATGCACCTTGTGTGATCTCTTGCATTTTTTTTGGGTTTCTTTTATTCACATATGGATTTTGTACACTTTTTTGTGTGTCCAAATATACTATACATGTTTTGGTTAAGACAATTGTGTGATACATGATACGTACCTTATAACCTAAGTACATATAGAATACATGATCACATACATGAACTTGTATTTCTTGTAAATGCCTTTCTAATTAGCATGCCCTATGGTTGACAAACACTGTATATCCTACAAGGAGTACAAGCTACCACAACTTGTCAAATTTGTGACTAATTTACTATCTATGAAGCACATTCAGGGAAAATAGAGGATGATAAAGTATTATTTCAAAATAGCTTTATGGTAAGACCGTATATGATATGGATTTTGTAACAACATTTGGATTAATCGGAAATCAAACAAAATATTTTGAAAAAGTTTGAAAGATGTCTAGCGTCTTAAGAACGTGAGTATGTGATTCAAAATTTGTAATGGTGTTTGGATAAATCATAGAAGGTGACAAAGTACCTCCAAGTAATTTCAGAGTGAGTTTGACGTGTAAAGTTTGAAAATTTGTAACAATGTTAGCATCGAACATGGATGGTAACCAAATTTTTCAAAATAATTTAACGTAAAAATTGACACGCAAAGAGTTTAACTATTTGTAACCAGATAGCATCGACTATAGATAGTAACCAAATATTTCAAAATAATTTATGTGAAAAATTGACTCGCCAAATTTAAATTTTTAAATATTTTTCATTCAAATATATACCCTAGTATCCACCGAGTTTTTAACACGTAGCCTTATGCGACCCATGTAATAAGATTTGCACAATAGTAAACAGTGACAAAATATTTCAAAACTAATTTAATTATAAGACTATAAACGACATGAATCTTGTAGGCAACATTTGATATACTCGTAGATCAAAACAAACATGTCAAAATAAGTTTTGGAGAAAGACCTGACATGTCAAAAAACCAAATTACCTGATTTAAAATTTGTAAAAGCATATACATTTTCTTATAAAACAAACGTAACAAAACTCGAATCTACAATTTATCCTCAAAACATATCCATACACGCGCTTTTTAATAGTATTTATGTTGATAATAGAGGATGATTTAAAAAAAATAAAATAAAAAATAACATAACTTTATGGTAACACAATACATGACAAGGATTTTGTAACAATTTTTGGATTAATCATAGAGCAAGCGGGATAATTTGAAAAAAGGTTAGGAAAAATGTCTGACATGTCAAAAACGTGAATATGTGATTTAACGATGTTTGGATCTATCTCAAATGATGACGAAAATACTCCCAAGCAACTTTAAGGAAGGTTATGACGTGTAAAATTTGATAAATTGTAACAGTGTGTGAATCCACTACAAATAGTAACCAAATATTTTAAAATAATTTAAAAGTGAAATTTGACGCGCCAAACTTTTCGAATATTTGTTTTAAATATTTCAATTGTTTTATTATGTTAAGCTATAATACGTCAAGGTTTTTTAAAACATAGCTTTTTACGACTCATGTGAACTTTGTTATAAGATTTGTCATTTGTACAATAGCAAATCATGACAAAATATTTCAAAACAACTTTAATTATAAAACTACAAACGACCTGAATTTAGCAACATTTGAATTTATAGCAGATTGAAACAAACATTTCAAAAAAAGTTTATGAAAATGATCTATCACGTCAAAAACCAGAATTCCCTAGTCTAACTTCCGTAACAACATCTAAATCAATCGTAAACATTTCCTTGCAAATACACACAAATTTGAAATTTGTAACAAAATTTAGATCCATCAATCTATCATAAAAGATGACTTCAAAATGTGCCAAAAAAAACCTTGAATTAGTGACTTGACATGTGTTAGCAACCTAAGATTGGATCTATCAATCATATAACCATTTCAAAATAATTTATGTGAAAAATTGACGCGCCAAATTTATATTTTTAAATATTTTTCATTCAAATATATACGCTAGCATCCACTGAGATTTTAATACGTAGCCTTATGCGACCCATGTAATAAGATTTGCAAAATAGCAAACGATGACAAAATATTTCAAAACAACTTTAATTATAAGACTATAAACGGCATGAATCTTGTAGGCAACATTTGATATACTCGTAGATCAAAACAAACATTTCAAAATAAGTTTTGGAGAAGGACCCAACACGTCAAATAACCGGATTACCTGATTTAAAATTTGTAAAAGCATATACATTTTAAAACAAATGTAACAAAACTCGAATCTACAATTTATCCTCAAAACATATCCATACACGAGCTTTTTAATACTTTTTATGTTGATAATAGAGGACTTTTTTTTTTTTTTTTTTTTTTTTTTTTTTTTTTTTTTTTTTTTTTTTTTTTTTTTTTTTGTTCAAAATAACTTTATGGTAACACAATACATGATAAGGATTTGTAACAATTTTTGGATTAATCGTAGAGTAGGCGAAATAATTTGGAAAAAAGTTATGAAAAATGTCTGACGTGTCAAAAACGTGAATATGTGATTCAATGGTGTTTGGATCTATCACAAATGATGACGAAAATACTCCCAAGCAACTTTAAGGAAGGTTATGACGTGTAATTTTAAAGTGAACTTTGACGCGCCAAATTTTATGAATATTTGGTTTGAATATTTCAATCTTAATTATTATTTTAATGTATAAAACTTCTGAGGTTTTTAAAAAACATCGTGTTATACGACTCAGATTAACTTTGTTATAAGATTTGCACAATAGCAATTAATGACAAAATATTTCAAAATAACTTTAGTTATAAAACTACAAACGACCTGAATTTAGTAACATTTGAATTAATAGTAGATCGAAACAAACATTTCAAAAAAAGTTTAGAAAAACAATCTGTCACGTCAAAAACCAGAATTCCTTAGTTTAAATTCCGTAACAACATCTAAATCAATCGTAAATTTCCTTGCAAAAACACAAAAATTTGAAATTTGCAACAACATTTAGATCTAAATCATAAAAGATGACTTCAAAATGTGCCAAAAAACCTTGAATAAGTGACTTGACATGTGTTAGCAACCTAAGATTGGATCTATCAATCATATAACCATTTCAAAAAAACAACTTTAAACACACTCTTCTACACACCTCCATTATTTAAAATTTCACAATACACAAAGGACCAACTTTGTCACACACGCACACACTTGTATTTCCAAAATTTGCAAGTTTAAAGTTTAAACCATACCTATATCCCGCTCTCTCACCCCCACCCTACCCCACCCCCTTATAAACACACACACTCATTATACACACTTCACTCACTCAGTCTCTAGTCTCTTCTATTATTCCATGGGCTTCAAATGAGCCCTACCTTTTATCCATATCGTCATTGTTAGCTCTTTCGAATGCATTGTAAGCTCCTAAATACACACATTTTGTTTCTTGATCTTTTTGTAGATCGATTTATGTGTTTTTATTTGACATGGATTCATTTTACAGATCCGTGTTTATGTTTTAAGTCGTCTTTATTAAAATTTACATTTTTTTTTAATAAAATTTAATTTTCTACCTAACGTCGTTGACTGATTAATGTAATTAAACTCTATTATTTATTTCGGATTTTTGATTTTTTTTTGAAGTCCAAATTTTATTGTGAGGATTAATTAGGTTAAAAAGATGTTGTAAATGTTTATATAGGTGTCTGACATTTTCTTGAAATGTTTTATTTTGTTTCGTAATTTTTATGTTTTGATGAAGGATAAGGTTTTAGATCTATTGTTGTTGTGTTGTAATTGGAGTTATGGAAAATGTGATTCTGATAAAACAGTTTGAAACCGATTTTGTACGTATTATGTTTGTAAAAAAAGATTCTTGATTTTTTAACTTTTTTGCCTGCGTGTGATTTTAGAATTCTGAAATTTACTCGATAAGATGCTTTAAGGGTCATCCTTGACTTTCTAAGTCTCTCTAAGTTAAGAAAAAGTATTGTTTTGATTTGGTTGAGCTGAATTGAGCTAGTGTTAGGCGAAAAGATGCGTCGATTTAGTTTGTGTTCGGGTCAAGTTAGATACTTTTAGATCTGTTGTTGATTTACATTGTTATGTGATATAAAAGATTGATTGAAAACAATTGCTACTTTTTTTCACGGGGGTGTTTGGTTAAGCATAATTCTATTATCAATATATAATAAGCTTATCCAAACACTTCCTAAAAAGTGTTTGTTATCTTTATAATAGCCCTTTTCGAGAAGTTTAGCCAAACAACCTGAATTTTGCAATCAAATAACGGGATGTGATTTTAAACAGAGAGGGTAAGTTATGTGATGACTATTTGCTGGAAACTTTCTTGGTTTATTTGGATATGTTGTTTATTGACTTTAGTTCATAAGAGTTACATACATGAAAGTGTGCAATTCACATAAGTATGCTGATTTGTGCACTTTTATCGTTGTGTGAATTATCATATCTCGATATGTTGGTGAGATTATGTCTTTAGACTTGTCCATAATGAAGTTAAGATGCCAAATATTGGATTAAGAAGAAAAAAAAGTCAAATTATCTCAAAAGTTTGAAATTTTAGCCAAATGTTGCAGTAATGTATTTTGTTAGGTTACATGCTGTACTTGTATAGCTGTAGATTTGATCTAGAAGTAGCAGAGGGATTCTGACAATTCCTTGATGTTTTGTTATTATTGATTTGTTTTTTAGTTGTTTTTTAAATGATTTATGGAACATTGAATAGTTTATTTATGTTACGAGTATGCTGATAAAGCATGTGGTTTCAGATCTGTTGTTCTGTTCTAATTGGACTTTTAGAAGGCTTGATTCTAATAAAACAGTTTGAAACTGATCTTCGTATGTATTATGCTTGTACGCCAATTCTTATAGTTTAACTTTTCTGGGAGAATTGTTGTTGAACAATTGTGTCTGCTAGCTCTTTGCATGTTAAGTTGCTTTACGGGTTTCTGAAAATTGTCAGTGTTTTGCTTTGGTTGGGCTGAATGGTGCTAGTCTTAGGCAGGATAAAGTTGCATTGTTTGTCCAAAGGGTGGCACAGCAATAGTGAAGTTCGTGTCACGCTTATTTTACCCGTTTGGACATGGAATACTTTTAGATCTGCTGTTGATTTTCATTGATATGGCATAAAGACTGTTTTTTATATGTAGTTTTTCAAAATTTTCTATCAAACAAGTAGATATAGTTATTTAAGGATAGGGCCTTTCATGTTTGTAGAATTATGTTAAAGAATACTTTCTTGGAGGTTTCATTTGTCCCATACTGTAGAATTATGTTTAATAAGAGGACAAATCCTTTATTTGAAAACTGAAATAGATACTAAGATAAAAGAGAGGCTATCGTCTGAAGTCAAATTGATCAAGACGTTTATGGAATTCAAACTAATAAAAAATTGGCTACGGTATTTGATGTGCAAGTCATAAAACTACAGCTTTTCAGTTAGTCTTTTCTATTTTACGAGTTACTACATTACGTTCTAATTAAACGTGCCTGCAACTATTCTTCAACATTAGCATATCACGAGTTGCTTACATGTGTTTTATATATTTTAGCTGCAGAATTCATGGAAAGCAAGCTGATCTAACTTCTGAACCATTCTATGTCAAGACAAGCAGACATGAATAAAGAAAATTTACCCGCTGCTAACATGCAACAGCCCACTGCAAGGATTACTAGAGCTCGGGCTAAAGCCTTGGGTATATCCGGAGGTTTGCCACCTCCACATCCTCCGGTGAAGAAGGTTTCTAATCAGGTTCTGCAACCAAACACTAAAAGAGGTTCATCAGATGACAAATCCGCTGATGTTGGATCCGGCTTTCAGTCCAAGAGAAGAGCTGTTCTCAAGGAAGTTACTAACGTGCCCTTTAATGATTTAAATATAAAGGTCATCAATGAAGTAAAACTCTTGGTACAAACATGTCTCAGTTAGTTATTATAGCTTCAGTATATAGCATTTAGAATAATAGAACATTTTAATTTACTGCCTGTTGATGCAACCTGTTTCAGACTAGCAAGCAAATGAGAAATGTTGCTGAAAAGAAAGACATGGTGGCGCCAGCTGTTTATGTGGGACCTCAGGTTCAAAAGAGAAAGGCAAAAGCAACAGAAGATATGACGAAACCGAGCATAAAGGAATTAAGAGAAATAACTTCGCAGCTAAAGTTAATGAATGATTTAGATACCGAACCAAGTATATATAAAATTCCGAAAGTAGGTGGTATGCCCGCATCGATGCTTGGAAAGTCAACTCTTAACAAAGTGGAGCCCACAAATGATGAAACTGTTTTTGACATTGATTCTAAGCACAAAGATCCTCGCATGTGCAGTGTGTATGCTGCTGAACTATATAATAATTTACGTGTGACAGAGGTCTGTTTTTAGCTTTTGGCCTCCATTCATTAGTAAATACCACATTCTTTTACAACTTGCATATACACGTCAATCAGTTAAATAGCTTTATCATCTGCAACTATACAAGGTCAATAAATAATTAAAATTCCAACATTTTCTTTGTTCACTTATTCTTTGTAACTCTTTCTATTCAGCTAAAGTGGAGGCCTTCAGTTGATTATATGAAAACAGTGCAACGGGACATCACACAAGAAATGCGTGGTATTCTTATTGACTGGCTTGTGGAGGTTAGCTCTTGAGCATAATAGCTACTGTATTATTTTGCATTGAATTATATGTAGTATAATTCATAACTTTTCTCTCTCTGATGTTTAGGTTCGTGAAGAATATAGGCTAGAATCTGAAACACTTTACCTAACAGTCAGTCTTATTGATCGGTATCTCTCTAAAATGTATATTGAAAAACAAAAACTTCAATTACTCGGGATAACCTGCATGCTCATTGCCTCGTAAGTTATCGCTTGTTTTCTTTCTTTAAGTTAGCATAATTATTAATTGCTATTTTGTCATCTGAAATATTTCATGTGTGTTCCAAGAAAATTTATCCCACTCTTGTCACTAAGATTCTGAGTGAAATGATCCATCTATAGCCCACTTTCACTTGCGTGCATTTTATTTAAATAGTTTATTATAGTTTTGGATAATCTTATGACATAGTCTAACAGTATTCTTATTTGATCATTGACTTTAAAGGAAGTATGAAGACATTTGTGCTCCACGTGTTGAAGACTTCTGTTTCATCACAGATGGCACCTACACTAAAAAAGAGGTATGTTCATTGTTCTGTCACTGCTACCACTTATAATATACATTAGCTACTTTTGTCATTGTATGATTCGAGCTTACACCCATTTTAAGTGAGGCAAATACGATTAAAATACAGCCCCATTTTCTATATAGCTTGTTTGTGCAGCAAGACTGCATCTAAATTTTCATAATCGTTTTTTGGTGTAAATAATAATCTAATAATTATAAGGTTTATGTATCAGGTACTTGACATGGAGCGTGAAGTTCTTGACGTGTTGAGCTTTCATCTTTCTGTTCCAACTGTACAAAAGTTCCTAAGGTAAAGCTCCACTTCCAGCTATTTAGAATATGCTTCCACTTGAAGTTGGCAAGAATGAGTGGTTTGAGCTGGTTGGGTCATGGGTCAAAATGGATTCGGGTTGGTACTGTTTACACTGGGTTTGGTTGAGCCACAAAAATCTTTAATCCGTTTACCAAATAATAGAATGAAACATAAGAGGCATGTGCAATGCAAATAGGCTTTGGGCGACTTTCAACCCATTTTACGACCTCCCTTTTTAGCTACATTTTGACTCTTTTGTGATAAAACTCTAGTCCCAACCCTTAACGTTCTAATACATGATGATTTATATGTTAATTGCAGGAGATTCATTTTAGCAGCACAAAGTTCATACAAGGTACATTTATATGATATTTTTTCATTACTCTGTAGTTACAAATTATAATCATAACCATAGAAGTTAAATTGACTTAGTGGGGAAAATCAAATTTTACAGGTTCCCGTTGTAGAGCTGGAATACCTGGCAAACTATTTATCAGAATTAACTCTCACCGAGTACAGTTTTTTGAAGTTTCGGCCATCACTTGTTGCTGCCTCAGCTGTGTACTTAGCCAAATGGACACTTGATCAGATTGAGCATCCATGGGTCTGTTTACTCTACTTTGTTTATTCAATTTCAATCAACATTTATGAGGTAAAAGTTTGTTTAGTTTTTCAACTTACACAAAGTGTCAACTTTCAACTTTTTTGCAGAATCCTACCTTACAACATTATACTAAGTACAAGGCATCGGATCTAAAAGAAACTGTTATGGCACTACAAGATATGCAACTTAATAATGCAGCCCGTCTTCAAGCAATACGTCAAAAGTACAGGCAAACAAAGGTAAAATTTCTGTCAAAAGCATTGTTATAGAAGTGGCCAAAAGCGAGGATGGGGTGGGAGGGCAAAATCAGTATTCCGTAGTCCGTATTGTCTTAATATGGGTAAAAAAAGTCAGGTTGGGGTGACCCTGGTAACTTCTCCGTTTTTGAAATTCCAATAAATAACTAATATTTTAAATATGATTACATAATATTAGGTACTATAACAGTATCCTAAACTTTTTTTGAATAGCTATGTTTTAAGGCTGGAAGCATTTTTGACACCTTGACTTGGTTTAAATAAAAATTGTGGTACTTTCTTTCTTGGTAGTCCAAGAAATTAACAATATATCAGTTTGCAAAAAGTTCTTTAAATAGTTAATGATATATTTGCTGCTATTGGTGGTTTTAAAGTTCTTTTTTTTTTGGGTAACCATGGTTTCCGACCTTTTGGTCGACTAATCCACGAGATTTGAACTCATCGCCACACATACTCAAACCGGGTAAAACCCTCCCTTTTCAGGAGGTTGGCGTGGCCACTTCAGGGTTGGTTTTAGTAGAAAAGTTTTAATTTGAGAAATGGTCAAATAAAGAATTAGTTTTTTCTTTCTAATCAAACCATGAAATCTTGATGTACATATATTATGCCTTATATGTAACATTTTGCCTTGTGGTCTAATGAAAGCTGTTTTTTAATGGCAGTATAAAAGTGTTGCAACCTTAACCTCCCAAAAACCAGTGAAACCATTGTCTGACATGACTAGCTGATATTCTCCATAAAGACGAGATCGCCTTATCCAACCAGTAACTTCTTGTTGCCATCAGTTATATTGATCAAACATTTCTGGTCCCCGGCACAACCTTTTCTCGTGTTGTAAGTTGTAATCATTCCAGAGCTGTCTATGTAACTTAATTTATTGATGAATTAACAACTTGTATCTATAACAATTGATTGATTAATGTTATAAGGTTCTATTTATTGACCATCACCGTATCTTATCAACCTTTTGTTATGAGTTCATTGAGATGAAATTGTAAGCATTAGACTTTGAAAATGCATATATCATAAAGGGCTGTTAATGAACTAAGCTTGAGCTCGTCTAGAGAAAGAAATATAGCTTGATTTGAAACATGAATAGCTCAAAACTATATAAGAAATATAGTTTTTTTACTTAAAAGAGCTCGAGATTTCAAATTACATGAATTTCAAAATTCAAATCCTTGAACCAGACTTCCACCAAGGGAGGTATAGTCCAACCGAAAGTGATTTTGGTTTGTTTTTTGTATGCCACAATGCCACACTATAACTCTATAAGCCTTTACTATTTTCCCATAAACATAATTCAATCGTAGTTAACAAAAACAAATTAAAACATTGTCTAATAGTAGATCATTGTTAGACTAATGGTAATAGAGGACAGACGACGCGTCTTTTGCCTCTTTGGCACATCAAAGATGCGTGCTTCCTTATTAAACTAGTTTTTATCGATGCGTCTTGGGTGGAGAAAAGGGAGAAGTCGGTCTTGGGGACGACCAACTTCATATCTTGGTTGTGTGTGTGATATTGACTTTTGTGGGTATATTTATGTTTAAGTGGGGTATGTATTGGTGATGATGTTGGTTGTCTTATTACACTATGTTGTTGGTGTTGAAAAGCTGATATGATACTGAGTTGGCGGTAGTGATAATGGTAGCTATCACGATTAGCCTTACCTAAATACTAAGACTAGTGGTAATAAGAAGATTACCACACATCCTTTTCCTATGTGGCACTCCATCAACGCGTCCAACTCTATTACCATCACCTTCGATTGATGTGTCCTTTGTGCTATTTGGGGAGAACTCGGTCATTGCCAAGACCGAATTGTGGGAGGTGAGGTTGTGTGGGTGTGTGAGTTTTGGTTTTTGTAGGTTATATTTATGTTTAAGTAGGGTATATTTGGGTGGGGATGTTGGTTGTACTATTAAACTATGTTGGTTGAGCAGAGAGAATGTAACACCCCAACCCGACAAGGGTAAAAGTGTCACAACAATATGGTGTTACATCAGAACAAATAGAACAGATCAAAAGCGGAAGTCTTAAATAAATAACTTACTCTAAATGACTATGGTCAAAATCTTCAACTCAGCTCTACTCTCAATCCCAAAAACCATCCCAAAGCTAGCTTGAATACCTGCCGCGGTGAAAGAAAATGCGGCTGAGCTTAAAAAGCCCAGTGAACAGATATATAACAAAATGAAATGAAATATGAAAGCTGAAGTACAAGTGATATATTTTGGGGAAAAACATATTTAAGTATATCGGATATTACGGAAATAAAAATGTGTAGGTTAGGTAAGGAATTCATACAGTCACCTGTACAAACAGAGTCAGAACCATAATAATACCATGAGCTCAGAAACATATCATATCATAATCATAAATCTTCATAAACATATAGAGGGGAGACCTCTCAGATAATCAGACAATAATGAGGGGTGTCCTCATATGGGTGGAGTAGCTAGCTCCCAGAAATGTGAAGGACGTGTATTGCACACAGCATCAATCACCAGACATATAACAGATAACAGATAACAGATCTAGGATGCATCCATACGCCCCTACCCATTCACATGCAGACCAATCAAAGGGACGTGGCAGAACATCACTCTACTGCCCTAGAGTCATGTCAGAGGTGCATCCCTGACACGGACATGGAACCCCCATGCCTAGTGAAACTCATGTAATTAAAAGGTTCATATTTAAGGGTTCAAAACATAATTTTTATATCAGAAAGTTCAAAAGCAAGGTTTTCATGTCAAAGGTTCAAAAACAGAAGGTTCATAGCAAAGGTTCAAATCAGAGGTTTCAAAACAGAAAGTTCATAACAGAAGTTGTAATCACGAAGGAAACCTTAAAGATAAGGTCAGAATATCCGTACCTTAGCAAAGCAATGAGATCAGAAGGAAAGGATCACAAAAGGAACAGTTCACTTCTTCTCCAATATCTTTACCTGAATTATGGTTCATTTTATCGTTAATAACTTTATCTTAAATTAGATTGCTCCTCTTAGTCGGCTTTCCATTTTTAGTAACTTTATATTTTTAGCTGGTTTACTTATTAAGTAAGAATTCATATAATTAGTCCAATTTTACATAAGTATTAGATTAAGTATTTAATATATTTTACTAATATTGTTTTAGGGTTTAAAATGTAAATATATTATAGTGTAGGGTTTTAAATGAATTATCATATATTTTACATATTGTATAAATTAATCCATGAGTTTCCAAAGTTTATAATTCCAACCCTTTAGTTTTAATAATGTTACCAATTACACCTATTAATTAAATATATTACAATTTAATCCTTATAATATTCACATTTACGCATTAAGCCTTTAATTATCCAAATGTACACCTAACAACCCCTTAAATATCAAATTTATACTAAGCAGCCCTTAACTTCCATAATTTACAAGTTTAACCCCTTAATTTTAATTAATTACAAATCGGATTATATGATTACATAAATTACCATTTAAACCTTTTAGTTGCAAATTTTACCATGACACCCTCATATTATATTTTTCCCAACTCAACCCTGGTATAGCACATCTTATAAAAAATATCCCACATGTTTACAAAATTACAAAACACACCCTTTACTATTTAAGAAAAACAAATCGGTTTTAATTAAAAACAACCAAACCCTAACCCTAAGTTACCCAATCATTACTAACATTAATTACAACCTTAAAACACTATTAATTATCAGATTCTATATCAAAAACCCTAACCCTAACCCTAATTCTATTTCTTTTCTTTTCTTTTCTTTTTACTTAATAAACCAATTATAAAATAATTCCCAAAAATTGTTTCTAAGTCTCTAAAATTATGAAACTTATTTTTCTGATGTTATATGATGTTCATAGGACCTGAGAAAAATATAAACCAAACCTCAAAAATTCGCATGGCAGTTTTCATAATTTAATTCGATTTAGGGTTTAATAATCTATATAATTTCGTATGATCATACTAGCTTGCATGAATCGATTCTACTATTTTCTACAGATCATATATGATGTAAAGAGTTATAGAAAAATACCAGAATGATTTTAGAACGTGTGGATTAAAGCAGAATAATTCTTTCTTCTTGATGGTTTAAACCGAATCAAACAATTCCCAAAGCTCAAACAATCAAACCTCAGACCTTAGCACTATTTTTCTAGTCTTCTTAAGCTTGAAACACGTTTAGAAAAAATATCTGAGAGTTCCAGAAAATTGTATTCGACTTGTGAGGGTTTTAGAGTCGGTTAGGGATTTTAAAGATCGATTATGGGTTTTATAAATTTTATAAACGTTTTTTTCTATATTTATAGGAACTAGAATACTTATCTTGGGCTGCAATATATTAGATAATGTCAAAATAAAATATCTTATAAGTTTCCTTTTGTATTTAGGATTTATTTACTTAATATAAATACTAGGCGAGTACCCGTGCATAGCAACGGAAATTTCTAGCGGCAGACAATTAACGATATGCGATATTGTGGTAAGTGTTTCGTGTAAAGCTCAAAATAGAAAGTGAAAAGATAAAAATGTAATTGCAAACGATTGTAACATTCGATAATTCAACTCTAGCAAAAATTCTTAACATGTACTATCAAACAACATATAAAAATATTTAGTGAGATTCAAAAATAAAACATTACATCAAGTGTGAACATCACTATGAAATAGCTTTTCATCGAAAGCTAAAAGGAGACATATATTATAGGCCACCGCAATGGCATGTAGCCATTGACATTCTTTTAGAGTAAGATGCAATGGAATTACCTACACATATATGAATTAAAATATTAGTAAGAGATTATGAACCTTTTTAACTATAAAAGTCTATTAATCAAGCAAATGGATGTAAGAGGAGTGATACCATGTAACTACGTAAGTTGGCGTTCTTACTTGTTTGGTGCTTTTTTTTAACGGCGGGTTAGTTGTTAGATGTTAGTTGTTGGCTCGAGTTAGTGTCGCATCTTCGGGCAGAGATACCAACCGCGAGCCTCTCCTTAGGGCAGTGGCGAAGCTAGAAAACTTTCAGTGGGGGGTCGGGATCTAAAATTTTTTATTGCTTGATGTATAAAAGAAATTTCATAATTGAAATGGGGGTTCGAAACCGAATATACCGAAATTTTTCTACACGAAAACNAGCTGCGCCACTGCCTTAGGGGATAACCCCACTCCTATTCCCGATTCGCCTGATATCATTAGAGCTTGTGGTTCTCAAGTGAGAACTTCCCGGTCGGTCACCCAAACCGGTTAGTAAAAGAGACGCTAACCTGAGAAAGTTGAGCTTGTGTATCTCTGCATTTTTAACTTTGTTCATAACCCGTTACGTTCTCATCTGATCAACGTGTTCACACTTCATACGCCTGTTGTAGTCACTATTAATCCATAAGATAAAAAGGAGAATAATAAAAGGAATGGACTTCAAAGAGTGATTGTTTATTACCTTATACATATTCTCCATGTTGAATGCTTTTTCCTTCCTGTTTGCCACCATAATCTATTATCCGAAAGCCACAAAATACTCCATATCATATCACAACTTAATAACATAAACTTAAGAAACAACAGTTCCACACAGTGACCATATTATATCCCCGGATTTCAAATAAACCATATGCTTTAAAAGAGAAGCAACACGAATAACTTAATACATTTTCCCACGTTGAGGCTTTTTTCCCGTCATTTTTGCCCGTGTTAAAGGTGTTCTTTGGCAACATCAAAGTACAAATTCGAGAGATCAACAATAGCAAAATGTAGAATGATATGAAACAAAATGAATTCCCCGGATTATAATCTATGGTGAAACAGTTTGCAATAGCCAAAACAAAAATGTTCCTCATATTAGGATGCTACTTAAATCAATTAGTTTGATCTTAAAAACCTTTAAACTTTGCACACTTCAAGACTATATGCAATTAGAAACAACAATTTGGTTCAAAGAACATTCATTGAACAGGTGGCCGACAATAGTTTTGGACTTTTGGTTCAATCAAATTCAATTATAAATCAATTAAAATGGCTAACATAAATTTGATTAGCTACCTTGGGTTAACTGAAAGTGATCACCTTGATAAAAATTATATACACACGTGATGGTGTATTCATCTTCTTCAATGAGCTTCTACCTACAATCCTAAAATGACCACAAAAAGAAAAAAAGAATCAAAAATAGTGAATAGTTGAAAATAATAATTAAAAAAAAATGATACATTACCTAGATCAATAGAAAACAGAACGTGAAATCATTTATATCATTGAATCCTAAAGAATGGTGTTGATTTTATGATGATATGATGGCGGCTTAATTTTTCAAGTTTAGGTATGTGACCAAAGCCCGGTTATCAAATATGGGGAGGCTTTCCTCACAAGTTTTGACTAAAAGTGTATCATTTCCTTAATTAATGAATCGTCGTTCCATTTGATATTACAAGGGTAAAATCGGGATTGACCAAAATTTAAGTTTTTCACAATTCCACAATTCCACTTTGACCATTTCTCCATTATATGTAGTAAAGATATATATAGTTAATTATAAATTGACTTAAATAATTTTTATACAAGAAATAAGTTTAATTTTACAAAAGTGACAAATTTTAATCATACTTAATTTATTATAATCATATGTTGCCAAGTTCCAAATTCTAGGGTTTGTTTGGTATTATTTATTAATGATTTTCTAAACTTAAGGGCAATTTGGTAATTTTGCATTGTTTAAGATTTTCAGGTATTACAGAGAAGCTGATGTGGAGTTGGCGGTGACTATTACCACCAACGTAAGAAACTCGGTCACTCCACTTAACCATGTTTGCGATCGATGTACCTAGGTAACTTTGCCTTAGACTAGTGATAATAAGCTCTAGAAAGACGCGTCTTTTGGGTCATGTAGGCGTGTTGTCCCTATAATCCCAACCCCATGACGACTCGTCATGGTGACTTTTTGGAAGATTTGGCAATGACTGAGTCGTGGGAGGTGTGGAAAAAACCAAACAGTCCGAAATATGGTCGTTGGTGCTATTTAACACATCGGACTCAACACTGGTTTTAATCGCAATGACGAAGCAGATGATTCAGAGTAGGGGTGGCAATTTGGGTCAGGTTCGGGTTGGCGGGTTCGGGTTGTCAAGTTGGTGGGTCAGAAAACCCCAACCCAAACCTGACCCATTTAAATCATCGGGTCAACTATGTCAACCCAAACCTGTTTACGCATAACCCGAACCTAACCTATTTAACCCGTATATATACTTGGGTTGGCGGGTTACATATGTGACACGGGTTAAATAGTTTAAACGGATTTTGGGTTGACCCATTTAACTCGTTTTTTATATAAAAGTTGTCACATTACACGAGTTAAACAGGTTAAACGGGTTTGCGGGTCGACCCGTTTAACCCATTTAACATGTATAATAAAATATAAATATTTTTTAATTTAAGAAAAAATCTTAAACGGGTTGGCAGGTCGACCCACTTAATTTATTCCCAACCCGAACCTGACCTGTTTAATAAACGGGTTAAATGGGTCGACCCAAACCCGACCCAAAATCTATTTAACTCAACCCGAACCTGTTAATTTTCGTGTCGGTTTCAAGTCGAGTTTCGTGTCGGGTCAGAAATTGCCACCCCAAATTCAGAGTAGGAAGAGATTCGGGAAGTTCGACCAACTGCTCCCGCACCATTTGTTGATTTGTTGGTGGATACATGGAGAAACATCCACTCAGGTATCTTTTCCCAAAAGAAGGAAGAGCGGATGGGAAATGAAAATGCAAGAAAAGAAGTTCACACAAACTTGAGCTACAATGTCAAATGTTAAACTTTCAACAAGAAAAATAAGTAAAAAAGAGATCTTGTTATATACAAGTCCCGATGAGCATTTGACAGGAAAACAACGAGAAACATTAATGGAGATGAAGCAACAAATTAAGGCGAGATATAATTTAGACTATTAATTGAAGTTTTAAATTTTTATTGCAATGTTTTTATGACATTTGAATTATTAATGTAATTTTTCTAATTATTAATGAAAATTTAATTTTAGTGCTTAAAATAAAAGAAAATGAAAAGATAAATAGAAGTTAGTGGTGATGTTATTTGTCTTATTACATTATCTTGATGGTGATGTTGGTTGAAGCTAACGTGAGTATTAAGTTGACGGTGGTGATGAAGGTCATTGTTACCATTTTTACCCCTATCGAACTCAAGAGGTGAAACATGTTGTTGCCCTTTTTTATGATTCAGTGAATGTTCACTTGATTATAATAGACTATCTTAGCTAAATGGACTCAATATCACGTATGTTATCTGCGCCAAGGAAAATGAGCTCACTATCACATACATTGTTTCAAAGAGCGAAAGAGATGACCATCATTATATAACGGAGACATGTCCTATCCACGTAGCTAACATCCATGTACTACAATGTTCAACAACTAACTTAATATACAAATGTGTTGTCAGGCGTGACGATTTAGGTTCAAGGATATAAAGAATGAACTCATACTCGTTATGCGAATGGTTTATAATACTTGTATAATGGTTGACATAACTTGATAATCCAAATATCATGACCACACCACACTCATGTGTTATTGTTATCCTAATCAACAAAAAATTGCTATTAGGAAGAGTGAAATATAATAATATAATAGTCGTGTTGTATTATTCAAGTCTCTCACTTAATTTCCTTATCATGCGCGTTAAATAACAATGATTCAAGTCTCGCAAGGCCTGGTCAAATTACTTCAGGAACACCTACAACATGTATGTATATTCATTACACATTAGTTTAAAGCAACGACAACATATGAAACTTTCTTTATTTACCAAACGTAGTAGACAATGTGAATATGTACAAAATAATGAACACAGTAGCAAAGAACCCAACCAACCTCCCCTTGGTTTAATTTATTATAAAGAGTTTAAGAGTGATTACAAAGAAATGTTTAACCAAACGATTACAACTTAGAATAATCAAACTAGACTTAGACTCAAACCATTACAAAGATAAATCAACCACCCACTGAAGATGAGGAGAAGAGCCAATATATATGCAGAGAATGAAGTGACCATTTAGACTTCACACCTACGCTCCCACATATGTCCAGAAGAAGACTTTGGAGATATATAGAAGAAACTTTGGACCTTAGCACTTTGGTACCTGCACAAACACAAACATACAAACAAGCCCCTGGACTAGAGACAAGGTTAGAATAAAGATTCATTTGTACAGGTTTAACCCCTGTTCCAGGAAACCAAGGAGTTTCCCACTAACACACAAAAGCCTGAAACATACCTTCTAGTCACAGGGCACTTAGCCCAATCTGAATCAGTGTAAACTTTGACCCCAAATTGTCTAGTTTTAGAAAACTGAACACCACAACCAGGAGAACCTTTGAGATATCTCAAGACTCTCAAAGCAATTTTAAGATGAGAAGTAAGAGGAGAGTGCATATATTGACTCAAACACTGAACAGAATAAGATATATCTGGCCTAGTATGAGTCAAATATATTAACTTTCCAATAAGTTTTTGATAGTTAGATATATTAGAAATAGGCTTATCTTCATGAGTTTCAACATGATACAGCACATAATTTGCAGGTAAAGGGCTTGAAACAGGTTTAGCTGCTAAAAGCCCAAACTCATGAAGAAGTTCTAAACAATATTTTCATTGAGATAAGCATAAACCATTTTCATTTCTTAAAACTTCAATTCCCAGAAAATATTTAAGTAAACCCAAATCTTTAATTTGAAATCTGTTTTTAAGAAAACTTTTAAAAACATTAATTTCATTAACATCACTTCCAGTCACCACAATATCATCAACATACACCAGCAGAGCAACAAAACTCTTACCAGAACCTTTGGTAAACAAAGAGTAATCATATTTACTCTGAACAAATCCATGATCAATAAGAGCAGCTACAAGCTTAGCATTCCATTGTCTTGGAGCTTGTTTAAGCCCATACAATGATTGGTTAAGTTTGCAAACTTTGTTCTTACCACCATAACCAGGAGGCATAGTCATGTACACATCCTCATGTAAATCACCATACAAGAAGGCATTATTCACATCAAGTTGATATAGAGGCCATTCATTTTGAACAAAAATGTTAATCAAACATCTAACAGTAGTCATTTTAACAACAGGGCTAAAAATCTCATCATAATCAACACCTTCCTTTTGACCACACCCTTTAGCCACAAGCCTAACCTTAAACCTTTCAATTTCACTAGAGGCTTTATATTTAATTTTAAAAACCCATTTACTTCCTATAGGTGTTCTACCCAAAGGAAGTTCACATTCAGTCCAAGTATTATTCTCAAGTAAGGCTTTGATTTCAAGATTCATAGCATCAATCCAATATTTATTAGTAGCAGCCTCATCATAAGACTTAGGTTCAACAGTTTTATTCAAAGAGACAGAGAAACAATAATTGCCAGAACTAAGATGCGCATATTTAACAACCTTCTCAAGCCCATATTTCTTACTACTATTAACAACATAATCATTAAACTTAGCAGGCATTTTAGAACTCCTACTAGACCTTCTAACACTAGGTGGCTCAACTTCAATGTTCTCAACAGGATTCAAAAGGACTGGATCATTGTTCCTAGCATCATTTTCATTACCGACAGGATTCAAAACATTTTGAATGTTTGAACCATTGCCCTCAGAGATGCTTTGTTCACCTATAGAAGTTGCAGAACCTTGCTCACCATTAGCAGTTTTAGGACTGTTAACAGATTGAGAGGTCCTACCTTCATCATTGGGTGTAGCCCTCTCTTCATCATAGGGTCTTTTAGGAAAATGATTATCAAAATCATCAAAGAAGTTTAAATTGTTTAACTGACACTCATGATTTAAATCAGAAATAGTTTCACTCAAGAGTTGAGAACTCATTTTAAAAGGAAAAATGTTTTCATAAAAGTTAACATCTCTTGAGTAGAAAATGGTTTTATCATCAAGACTATAAAGTTTATAAGCCTTTTTCTCAGTAGAGAAACCAATTAAAACACACTTAATAGACCTTGTAGGAAACTTATTATAATTATTTAAAACAATAGCATAACACAAACAACCAAAATTCCTAATATGAGAAAGCTTAGGTTTAGATCCATAAATCATTTCAAAAGGACATTTTCCATTGAGAACAGAAGAGGGCAACCTGTTGATCAAATAAACAGCAGTTAAGACACATTCAGACCACATATTCAAAGGAATCCCTTCCTGAAACATAAGACTCCTAGCAACATTTAGGAGATGTCTATGTTTCCTTTCAGCAATCCCATTTTGCTGTGGGGTATAGGCACAAGTGGTCTGATGAATTATCCCATTTTGATCAAAAAATTGATGCATATTATTATTCACAAATTCTGTTCCATTACCAGATCTTACAATTTTAAGATTACAATCAAATTGATTTTTCATCAGGTTATGAAAAGATTTAAACATACTAAAAACCTCATCTTTAGTTTTGATAAGATAAACCCAAACACCCCTGGAATAATCATCAACAATAGTCAAGAAATATCTAAAACCATCTCTAGTTATGACCTTATAAGGGCCCCAGAGATCAAGATGAATAAGGTCACCAACTGCAGATGACTTATGGTCACTAAAGGGAAAGGGTTCCCTTGTTTGTTTAGCCCTGTGACAAATGTCACAAGGGGAAACATGTGAACCAGAAGTCACCTTTAAGTCATTTTGTAACACATCAATAACTTGATCAGAAAGATGACCAAGTCTGCTGTGCCACAAAGATTTAGAGACAAAGGCAGACACATTACAATTATTACCTTTAGTTTCACAAACAGGTTGATCAAACAAGTATAAGCCACCTGATTCACTACCAGTCCCCATGATTTTGTTTTGAGTTAAATCTTGAATATAACATTTATTCTCATCAAACCCAACAAACATTTTACTATCTCTAATCAACTTATGCACAGATAAAAGGCTGACACAATACTCAGGAACAACCATAACATCATATAAAACAACATTATTAGACAGATATAAGTTTCCAATGTATTTAATTTTAGCCAAGGTACCATTAGGGTGCCCAACTGTAAGATTAAGATCAGATATGTCAATAATTCCAAACATGGTTTTAGTGGTGACAATCATATGCTAATTAGCTCCTGAGTCTATAATCCAACCCACACTTATGTTACATAAAACAGAGTTATTATTAAAGAATCTGTGAAAGTTGATATTAAAAACACATTACAGTTGAAAAAACTTGGTATACCTGCCATGTAGGCTTGAATATTGCCAGAAGGCATATCATTAATCAAAGCCATTAACTTCATCATTTGATCATTAGTGAAAGAGAGAGATTGAGGAGAGGAAGACTGAGAAGAACTATTGTGAGATACTTCAATAGAAGCATTAGCATTAAAACCAGACTTAACACCACTTTTAGAAGAAGGTTTAACATATCCAGGAGGATAACCAATGAGATCAAAACTGTGGAAAACTAGAAGGGGGGGGGTTGAATAGTTTTACGCCTTTTTAATTTATAAAAACTTTTGTTTCGAAAATTTCGATTCTAACTTTATGTGATATCAACTTGCTTGCACAATTATAAACAAGTATATCTACAAGAGTATATAATGACAAGTACGTAAGTAAGTAAATAAAAAGATAGAGATAGAAAGATAGCACCGCGAGACAAAGGATTTATAGTGGTTCGGCTACGAATCTCCTCTTCGTCCTACTCCACTCCCCGAGCACCTAACTCGAGAGTTTTCTTCACTATGTCAACAAGCTCCCTTATGGCGGAGAAACCTTACACACCTTTGCTTACACCGTTTAACGACACCAAGCAAAATGTCGAGTCCTAATACTAGCTAGAACCAATCTCACAACTCTTCACGACTTATCACAACTTCTACACAACTTATGCACACCACAACTACTTCACAACTTCACTACTTCTACTTCACGACACTACCCATTCTTCACTACTTCTCTTCACAACTAACACTACTAAATCTCCTAATTATAATCACACTACACCTTTATAAACAATATATACAACTACTAATATTATCTACAATACTTCTTTAACTTGTTGTTGAAGGAGTATTCTTCTCTTGCAATTTGGATGATGAGGAATTGAATCACTTGAAACAAAGACTTATAATCTTATGATCAAAGGATTTAGAAGTATGTTTAGAAAGGATTTGGACTGAAAATATTCGTGCAAAAGGTGAGGAAAAATACCAGGTTTAAGCAGATATTTATAGGCAAAAGTTTCTGACAACAGGAGCGTGCCGGCCCCCTTAATTGGTGGCCGCCCCCCTTAAAATTAAGGGGGCCGCCCTCCTGTAACGGCCTGAAACTTTTGTCTTTTCTGGGGAAGTTTATTTGGTGAAAAACTAACTGATTTTGGTTAAAAATTTGAATTCATATATTTGTTATGAATTAAACATTTTCTTTAATTACCAAAAGTGTTTTTCAAAAATCTATAAACATATAAGATTGAGTCCTAAAATTTAATGTGGAGGCGTCAAGATTGCATAGAGTACAAGTTACCTAATGCTCGGAATTAAATGCAGAAAATA
Source organism: Artemisia annua (assembly GCA_014162995.1). NCBI lineage: Eukaryota > Viridiplantae > Streptophyta > Magnoliopsida > Asterales > Asteraceae > Artemisia > Artemisia annua. Next base: position 61,192 of record LBNU01011242.1, read on the forward strand.
GAGTTTCATTATGCAGAGGCTTCATGCGTAAGTACCTTGATTTAATGTTCATGCTTAAGTGGTAAGTACACATGAGCTATATTTAGTGTTTCAAATGTAAATGATTGAAACCATACGAAGTGTTGCTAGCCTTTATTT